>CM061533.1:95061683-95239984 GCA_030545055.2 Neoaliturus tenellus | reverse complement strand
CCCGCTCCCCCCTCCACTGTGACTGCTGTGACGTAGCGTTGGGACATCACTCTACAGCGCCGCATACTCGCACTGTGTTGGCGCTTGCTCTGTCGCATATTTTGGATTAAATACATTATATTGGTTATCTACGAACATTCATCATTTATTCCATTACGGTTTTATAGAACTTAACATTATTCTTGACGACCACGAAATTGCAATATTAAGACTTATAAAAAGGGCATTAAAAAGTGGTTACTATGTAGTATTTTTATTTAGAATCTTAAAATGGGATTTTAATTTTTCATTGTATAAATATTTCGACTGCACCATCTTATGCATTATATAATCTTATTTTTTTTCAACAACAATTAATTATAATACACTTGCTGATTGCATAACTTTGAAATGAAATAACTTTATGATTGAAGAATTTATTAAAGGCAGAGAATACATCAATATACTCATCGATTTAACGGTCTAAAATATTCAAGTAAAAATTAGATTATACTGGACAAATTTCTTGATAAACTTTAGTTTTTCTTGATTTCACACGCAATTAATTTTTTTCTTATGTTTATCTTAAAAGCGTTATTTACGTTTGTACTTTCTTGAAAGATTAAAGTATGGCATTAAAAAAATGAGTTTGGCGAGTGGAAATAACGTTTTTTCAGCAAATTTTTCCAACCCTTTAAATAATTTTTGACATCCAATAATAGTATAAAGGACTGTTTTCTTGTTAAATATCAGGTTTCCAGGAAGTATGGAAAATAGTAATAGATTATTATAACTAATTAGTATGGTTAGGCCTATTTGATAGCTTTTTGTGTGTTTAATAATTTTAGTTCATTTCCTTGTATAATTTGAATTATATTGAACCAATACCAATTATATTATATTGTACCAAATACCAAATTGATTACCAATACCAATGCCAAATTGAAATTACATTGTACCAAACTGAAAGTGTTCTTAGCCTTTGTAATCAGTTAAACTTAAAGCGTCGCATTTCATTATACTACGATTGTTAAATTAATTTAAAGACTTTAAACATGACGCTAAAATAGTAGATACAATAAAATATAAACAGGTTTAATTCCCATGTTTCGTTGTTCATAAAGCCTGTTTACATTGTTAAAGCCAATTTTAAAGGTAAACATCTATAGATGTAATTTGTTAAGTTGACAAACTGTTTACCATCCACTTTTATTTAGCTCGTTGCAACATCAGCCTTTTTTGCTTTAGTATACTATTTGACAAATCGTCAGCTTTGTTTACAAAAACAATAATCATAATCGGCAAATGATGTTAAACTTAAATTTTGGACAGTACTAGCAAAATGATAAAATCGATCAGAAATCGCAAACAAATTTATCAATTTGCCAAGTTCAAATTTTTACATCTTTATATAGTATTTACACATATATTTCGAATCATCCAGAGAAAAGGAAAAATATATTTACACCAAAATGACAGAATCCGTTCAGTAGTTTTCACTCGTAAATTTAAAAATGTAATCTCTTATTTTAAATTACAAGTATGATATAATACTGTGTTAAAACAAATACTTAATCACTACGTAAAATTTTTAAACCACCAAAAACATAGCAGAATAGGGAGGTACAACGCTAACAGCGCGGCGCGTACGGCCAGGTTGTCCCAAGTATACGTCACTGGGTGGTGCGGCTAGGCGGGGTGGGGAAGGGGGGTCGGGATCGCGCGGCGAGCGTCAACATCAAAGGAGTGGGCTAGCCCTTGTCTCTACAGTCCTGGGCTAGTACACCGTTGGCTACCCCTCCCACTCCTACTATATACCCCTCCCAGCCCTGTTGCTCCCCTCCCCCATGCGCGGACTGTCTCACGTCTCGTGCAACGGCCTGTAGTTAGGCATGAACCACCCGACTGGAACTCGAAATTGAACACAATTAGTCAATGTTTACTAATCCTGAAGTAAAAATTACATAAAATATAAAATACATTTTTCATCTCTCCGTATCGAAAGTAGCTATTTTCGATAGAAGCTGATTCAACGAAAATAACTCTTTCCGGACCTCTAATTTAGAGGCAGGAAAAAACGATCAGCTGGAATCTAATAGTATATTTCGTTACAAGGGCCGAAAATGCGGGTTTGCTGGCCTCGAGGTCATGTTTTAAGTTCGAGACGAAGTCGAGAACTTAAAACGATCGAGAACAGGCAAAACATTTTTGGCCGAGTTATGAACGAT
Source organism: Neoaliturus tenellus (assembly GCA_030545055.2). Taxonomy (NCBI): domain Eukaryota; kingdom Metazoa; phylum Arthropoda; class Insecta; order Hemiptera; family Cicadellidae; genus Neoaliturus; species Neoaliturus tenellus. The sequence goes on along the minus strand of CM061533.1, from coordinate 95,237,777 downwards.
ATTTATCACCACACTACACAATTCAATAAATTCTAAATGAGGTAAAACATATTTTTTCGTTCATAAAAAACAAAACATAACCTCAACTAACCTAGCGAGATGTACTGCTTGTATTTCTGGTTGCTATACAACCACTTCACATCAGCTAAGGCCACCGAAACTAGAATACTCTAACGGTAGGTGACAACTACAGCTGATTCCAAGGGAAAAGCGAAAAGCACCATTTTCCCATGTACGTCATTTGACAGTTGCTATCAGCTGAACCACCAACTACGTCACTGATTTGTTATTTGTTGTTGTTGTTGTTGTTGTCACTTCCCTTATTATATTCTAGATTTCTTTGCTACCGTTCCCATTACCGGCCTAGCAGGTGTAGAAAACACCTGAAAACAGGTGTTTCGTTGGTAGAAATAAGGGTCGAAAAACAGGTGATATCGATGTAGTGTGATGAATATTTACTTTCGATCCTCTCAATTAGTTCTCCATTTGCGCCCTACGCACGCTCGTGTTTATTTATCAGTTATTTTTATAATATAAATCAGCTGTTGTTAATGTTTAACGATCAAATGTAAAAAAAAAAAAAAAAAAAAAAAAAAAAAAAAAAAAAACTAGGAATAATTAGTTTTAATTTTATGGAGGTTTATTATTCTGTATATATGTATCTTTTGCATCGTGATGAAAAGTGTTGTCCATAACTTGTACCGAAACTGATTTTCCGGTACTTGCTCAAATTGTTCCCTTTGAGCGCGTACCGGAAAATGCCACTTTCGGTACTTGAAACATCGCTTGAAACATGATTTTATCACAATTCGGTTAATATTTTGATATTGGAGTGTCTAGAATAGGTAAATGCATTATAATAGCAATTTCTCAGCTTAATGGTGATTAATTCGAGGGAGATTTAATTGTCATGCTCTTTAACACTTTCTTGGGAATTATGTAAAACCATGAGTAGAATAAGTCGTTAAATGATAAGGCTTTTAAAATGTGTTGTTTATTGTCAAATTGGTAACAAATCTTTTAACTAAAACTTGAATGTGAATTTGTAATATTGTCCATTCGGTGTCTTTTTCTGAAATTTAAAAGAATACGTATTTGCAAATTCTAAATTGAAAACGTTTGATTGAATTGGTCTTAACAATATTGATACTACATTTTTCATTGTTATGGCTATAATAAGTGGGTAAATGTTTTAATACTCATAATGACCATTTGTAGGTGTACAATGATTGTGAAACTTTTTGAATGAATCGTTTGTTTCATTTCCACAAAAGAAACATTTTTGAATTCCCAATTCCAGGAGAGCTCTAGATGAGCAAGACTAATCGCTGCAGAGTGGAGGAGAATGCTGCAGCGGGAATCGATATCAGCTGTACCTCCGCTGCCGCGCTGTAGCTCTAGCCTACCTGCTCCCTACCTAGGTCAGGTACGACCTTGAACTTCTCATCAGCTGTACCTCCGCTGCCGCGCTGTAGCTCTAGCCTACCTGCTCCCTACCTAGGTCAGGTATGACCTTGATCTTCTCATCAGCTGTACCTCCGCTGCCGCGCTGTAGCTCTAGCCTACCTGCTCCCTACCTAGGTCAGGTATGACCTTGAACTTCTCATCAGCTGTACCTCCGCTGCCGCGCTGTAGCTCTAGCCTACCTGCTCCCTACCTAGGCCAGGTACGACCTTGAACTTCTCATCAGCTGTACCTCCGCTGCCGCGCTGTAGCTCTAGCCTACCTGCTCCCTACCTAGGTCAGGTACGACCTTGAACTTCTCATCAGCTGTACCTCCGCTGCCGCGCTGTAGCTCTAGCCTACCTGCTCCCTACCTAGGCCAGGTACGACCTTGAACTTCTCATCAGCTGTACCTCCGCTGCCGCGCTGTAGCTCTAGCCTACCTGCTCCCTACCTAGGCCAGGTACGACCTTGAACTTCTCATCAGCTGTACCTCCGCTGCCGCGCTGTAGCTCTAGCCTACCTGCTCCCTACCTAGGTCAGGTACGACCTTGAACTTCTCATCAGCTGTACCTCCGCTGCCGCGCTGTAGATCTAGCCTACCTGCTCCCTACCTAGGTCAGGTACGACCTTGAACTTCTCATCAGCTGTACCTCCGCTGCCGCGCTGTAGCTCTAGCCTTAAATTTAGGTTATCCTGCTTAGAAGTTTGTTAAATTAATAACAGACATTTACACACTAAAATAATTACTAAGCTTTTAAACAGAACAGCCCCCTTTATTTCCCTGATACTTAGCTACAACTCAAATCTCAAATATATACGTATTTTCCAATTGTAAAATGCTCTAACATGAAAAGGCAAGTTTTATTTCTGAGTTTCAACCTAATATGAAACAATCCTCCCTAGTAGCACACATTGTTGGGTCAATCTTGGATTATGGTCGGATTAATAGGGAAATGGTCGGTTGGCATTTTCGAGGTTGGCCCAACGAAACTATTGTCGGGAAATTCTGGCCAAAAATTCCAACCAAAATCCACCCTTTGTTTTTGGTAGTGCGTTAACAGTAAACTGCATTATTGTAAATTAACTGAGGTTAGGTATAAACAAATTAATGAGAAAAAACTAAGATTAAATTCACTTAAAAACAAGAAAAAGTAAGATACGTGTGGTTATAATGGTGTCCACACAGCAGAACTATGAAATCAGGGCAATACTTTATGGACACCCGGTATATCTAGGCCTATCTATCTATGTGTGCGTGGTACTGATAACTTTTGAAGGTGACCTCCGATTTTGATTAAATTTGGTATGAAGGTGTAAGACCAGATCTATTTTCATGAGTTCGCGAGCCAGTATTGTCGGGTTATGGGAACGGGGTTTTATGGGGTGTCAAAAGGGTCAAAAATGGGTTTTTGGAATTTTTGAACCTCAATTTTCAAAATTCAGGAATTTCAACTAAAACCATTTTAAAGAGCTTAAGAAAAACAAACTATTTAGTATTTTTAATTTTTAACTTCGCTTGACAGATTTCGAAGAAAAGCTAAAAACAGTTTTCCCATGTTAATCTTATGGGAAAGCAACAAAACCCTGTATCTCGCTTATTTATTGACATAACTTGGTAAAATTTGGTATGTACATTCACTAAGTAGGGTTTAACTGATATTTGCTTAAAACACCCATATGGCGGCCAACCTACATACTTAACCCCATGGGGTTTAAGGGGAAAGTTAAAAGGTGCCAAATATTGAGACAATTTTATATTTACCTTACCTAACTATTACATTTCGTAACAAATAAGATTTTCTAACAACATCTAATGGCAGCAAACCACTTACTCATTCCCATGGTGTTTATGGGTAAAATACAAAATCGAAATTCCATTGGAAATTCGCTGAGTACGCAGGGAAGCTGCGACGGGGGTATTTACTTCTATAAGCATTTCGAATTTCAGCCATAAAATAACGCTGCTGACTGAGTAGAATTTCCTATCATTGATAATGTAAAAACTCGACAAAAAATTAAGCACACATTGATTACTGAATTTTTTTCTTTCGTTTCTGCTACATTTTGGAACTAAACTTAGTGTACATTATTGATTATTTGTATTATTATTTTTTTGCATTATTGCATTATTACATTATTGTATTATTTGTTTTCTGAACTTAGCCTTAGGGTGGACGTAACATTTATTCTATCATAATTTTACTATCACAATAATAGAAATTCTTTCATATTATTAATGTAATAATGATGTACAAAGTAAGTTTTTGTATTAATTTCAATAATTGGAATTTGTAAGTAATGGTTGTAAAAACATTAGTTTTAGTAAAAAAAAATAACCTAAATAATAATAGAAGAATTTAAATGTATAGTTGGTAAAAACCAATCGTTGGGATTTTTTAAAGTCTTAGTTCAAATATTATTTAACATTTTTAATATTAAACTATCGTTAAGATATTAATTAATTCAGACAAAATTTTCCTTAATTGTTCGCAAGGGGGATGGTAGGAAAGAGGAGAAGAAATCTGCCAGCTATGCAGTATGAACTTATTTAAATAAATAAATATTCAGAGATGAAAAACACGACATTCCGCGCAATTTCATAACAAATTAGATTTTCTCTGTTCACTCATTTAAAATCGGCTTACGTATTATTACTTATCGCCTTTATTGTTATATACGCCACGATTATTCTTTTATACGATATCATAATTTTTTTATACCCGGAAAAATTAAAAAATGTAAATCAGTTGTTATTTTTTAACAGTGGTGTATTTTTTATACAATTAAAGAGTAGAAAAATATCTTTTAGTGCTTTCCTTCGTGATTTATCAATTTATTGGATCTTAGTGTTAGAAGTTGATAATACCCCTTACGTATTATACACGGTGTCACAAAAATGCGGGACCGGTTATGCAAACTTGCATTCTACAGATAAAAATAAATCGAAATTTTTCAGAAAAATTTCTTTGATTACGGCTTTGCTAAAGCGCCAACTGACTTTTCCAATTTAATAAATTTTTCTCGTTTTTTTCTATTTGGCATGAAACTTTGTAGAATATTAAACTTTAAAAAATGACTAAACATGCAATATTTAGTTAGCGTAAATAGTTTTTTTCATTAGACAAATCTGATTTACTCAATATTGAAATTGAAATTAAATTATGTGTAGAATGCAAATTTTTTGTGGCACTCTGTACATGTAAGGAGGATTGAAACGCGTTGAAGAGCTCCGAGTTCCCTAACTACTGAACCGTTCTACATATATCAAATCAACGGGAATGATGTGTAGATGTGTAGAATGCCCTTAAATTGAAGGCAAGATCGTTCTCAGGATTAGTTGGCCTTAATTAAGTCCTCCTATATGTCTTCAAAGTTTCAGGGCAATGTAATTCTTATGGAAGAGTAAAATTTAGACTTGTTTAAGCAACAATCATTTTTTAGGTAATTTTGAACTGCGGTCTTAAAAAGCCCCCATAAATTGAAAGAAGACCGTTTATTGGACATTGTGTGTAAAACTAAGGTTTTTGGGTTGTGTTTGCATCATGTTGGACGATCGTGGTGAACGCGTCTCCGCCCAAGGCCGCGACGCTCGGTTAGTTATAGCTGTGTAGACGGTCTTACGTATGACCACTACTGTGTGATTTTTTTAATTTAGTAAAAGTATTTCTAACCTATATGTTAATAAAAAAAAACATAACCTAACTTCCGCAGCGCGCTGTAAACGGAGATGCATTTGACGCGGTCATCGGTGACATGGCTGACTTTAAGAAGTGGAACTTAGACACCGTAGGCCTAATACTTAGAAAAGTGAAATTTTCATACAATGTTCAGTAAATAGTTTTATTTCAATTTATGTGTTTTTTATATCCCAGTTCAAAATAAAATAAAGAAAGTAGCTGCCTTATGTATAACAAACAAGTACCTAAAATTTCCAGCTTTTTAATAGTCATCTGTGATAAGTTTATTATTGTTTTGATAACTTACTCACTTTTGGCATGCCAACATTTACCATAGCGGAACACGCCCATTTACCTAGAGTGTATTATTTTTAATATATACTTTACATGCAAAAAGTTATCTCTTATTTGAAAGTAGAAGTATGCATGAAACAAATTTCCATGCAGTTTGGGCGAAATATTAAATTATACTCTTATGGCTTTGATTGTTATAACTAGGAAATGAGCGTGAGATGGCTCTCGATCTTACAACTTGGAACTACAGTCGAGGTGGGAATGATAAATCCAATTAATCAGTATCATATATTCCAATCAATAATTTACCATTAAACCTAAACATGTTTTTATATTGACCACGACCACAACATAATTGACTCGAAGGCACACATAAGCATAATTGGAAATTTTCATTGTGGAATGGGATTTTTTTCAACAAAAACTCTTATAAAGCGCCAAGCACACATTGAAATAATTTATTATACGTTCTAATTATTATATAACATATTCAAATAAAAATAATTGATGTGTTGTAATGGCAAAAACTTTGTTACTATGGATATTATGATTTTTGCAAATAAGTTTCCATGGCAATATAAAAGAATTTTGACTATATCTTTTCACCTCGTTCCATTCTATTTTATTAGGGATTACGGAGTATAAGATATTTTGTTTTCATGCCTTGCTTTTCATGGCTTGGTATATTTAAAAATATTTGTTTACCTTTTGTTTTGAAATTTTATTCTATTCATAATAACAAATGCTTTTAAAGGAAACCCAACCACAAGGACCATTGTGCATTGATACATTGAGCAAAACACGCCTGTGCACGTGGTTGATGTTTTAGTGGATATAATCGCAGAGGCCGGCAAGTCAGATACCAATCAATACGAGGTCCACTGTTGTAGACTGATGCTAGGCTGACCTGACGTGCTGCCGTACACGGTATGTAACTTCAACGTGATGAGTAGCCTACTCTGGTTACTTTTTATTTTATTGGTAATTTTTTAGTAAGTTAATTTCCACTCAGCTATTATTATTCCTTAAATATTATTAAATACCCCCGTCGCAGCAGACCTGCGTACTAAGCGAATTTCCAATGGAATTTCAGATTATTTACTTTCCCCAAAAAAATACCATAGGATCGAGTATGTAGGTTTGCTGCCATTGGGTGTTGTTAGAAAATCTAAGTTAATCAATAATTGGTGAATGTAAGCACAAAATTGTATCAAACTCTGGCAATTTTTTATTTTACCCATAAACCCCATGGGTGTGAGTATGTAGGTTTGCCGCCATATGGGTTTTGTAAGCAAGTATAAGTTAAATCTTATATAGATAATGTACATACCAAATTTGATTAAGTTATGTCAATAAATAAGCAAGATATACGGGTTTCTTGATTTCCCATAAAGAATAACACGGAAAACACATTTTTGGATTTGCCCCGTAACCAGTTATGCTATGATAAAAATTCAAAATACCGAATTGTTTTTGTTTGTTTTTTTTAGATCTTTTAAATGGTTTCAGTTAAAATTGATGAATTTTAAAAATTAAGGCCAAAAATACCAAAAAAAAACCATTTTTGACCCCTTTGAAACCTCATAAAACCCCCTTCCCATAACCCGACAATGCTGGTTCGCGAACTCATGAAAATAGACCTGGTCTTACACCTCCATACCAAATTTCATCAAAATTGGAGGTCCCCTTCAAAAGTTATCCGTACCACGGACACATAGATAGATAGATAGATAGATGGATAGATAGATCTATATACATATATATGAAAATGAATGAATGGTGTTTTTGGCTTCTGGGGACCTCAAAATGAAAAAGTAAAGTGGTCCCGGGCTTAGGTCTTACCATGGCTACTACCGTAATAGCGTATTCCCTATAGGGAAATTCGCTAAAAATGAATGTTCCGTCATATTACGTGGTAAGTAGCTCTTATGTACAGGGTGATTGACATAGTATTCCAGCTGTTTTGTTCGAAAACTATAGGAGAGATTGAAAAAAGTTTAACCAGCAACTAATTTATCCAACGACATAACGACGTAATTTATCCAACGACGTTGGATTTATCCCTATCCAACGACACCAAAAACTTGAAAATCGGGTGAGAATTGTAGGAGGAGTTCTCAAGACAAAAAAACCCTTAGCGTATTAAATAAGAATAGATATGTATCGAATATTGAAGGTTAAGGTATTAAAGCATTAAACTCAGTCGTAAAACAGGACCTGGTATGAAGCATCATTTTAGACTCTAGTAATACAATATCAATAGTATTTTAGCACACAAAAACTGGAAACAAATATTAGAACCTAGCAAGTTTGCTTCTATTATTGTATTCTAATATCGCTAACCATCATGGACCCTTTCAAGTCTTTTAAGTGCGAACTTCCTTCCTCGTATAATATGAGTATTTACAATATTACACTTTAAGTGATATTCAGTACCCTTTCAAATACACATACCAGTTAAATTTAATTATGTTTTATTTTTATTCCAGACAGCAAAATGTTTTGTAGTCCTAGTTTTGTTGTTTATGATAAATACATTTTACTTAAAAACTCAATATTAAAATAATTCGTATTTTTTTGTTAAAACTCTCTCGATTGTAAATATCATCTAACCACTCTTGAACAAAAATAAATACATTTCGAACTAATTATTCATCGCGTGAATTTTTTCTCCACATCCGAGAACGATTGCGTTTTGTGTTTAAATTTACTTGAATACTAAAGATTTGTCACTCGCTGAACATGATTATCGTCAACATCGACATAAAGCACCAAGAGTTGCGGAGTTTAGGAATGAAAGAGACCGTTGAAATGCACTTCTGGAGAGTAATCCTATCCAGGAAATGGGAAAGTAGAGTTTAATCCAAGGCGTACAAAAGGGCAGCGGAGGCATTGGGAGGGGCTTTGTTGTTCCCGCGCAACTGCCGCTCAGATGCTCTCCGGGATACTCTCCACACTACTGCTAACCAGATTCACTCGCAGGGAAAGATTTTTTGTATAATTGGCTGTATAATAATTTCTTTAGTATGCAAGTTGAATTAAAAATACATAGTTTTTATTGAGGATATTAAGGTAAGCTCGATATTTCTGCTTATTTGCATACATAATAATCAGCAGGATTGTTCATTATTAGGCCTAAAACGTATGTCAATTTTATAAAACTATCTGATAAAGTTATGGAATGGTGAATGAGGTGTAAAACAGGGACTAGTAAGCTATAATTTGATCCATACAGTATAATAAAACAATAATCAGGATTTGATACGGCCTGATCAGCGCACGATGTATCCTAATCAAGGCCAGATTTATCCTGATAAATACATGATATTTTCTACTCGGGACCGTGTTCAGGACCTGATGTTGCATCACCAGAACCTGATGTGCTTAATTAGAACCTGATTTTCTTGATCAGGACCTGATGTGCTTGATCAGAACCAGATGTTCATGATCAGGACTTATGTGCTTGATCATGACTGGATGTTCATGATCAGGGCCTGATGCGCTTGATCAGAACCAGATGTTCATGATCAGGACCTGATGTACTTGAGCAGAACTGGATGTTCATGATCAGGGCCTGATGCGCTTGATCAGAACCAGATGTTCATGATCAGGACCTGATGTACTTGATCAGAACTGGATGTTCATGATCAGGGCCTGATGCGCTTGATCAGAACCAGATGTTCATGATCAGGACCTGATGTACTTGATCAGAACTGGATGTTCATGATCAAGACCCGATGTGCTTGATCAGAACTGGATGTTCGTGATCAAGACCTGATGTGTTTGATCGGGACCTGATTAAATAAGCCCACATGGTAAAGTACTTCACTTCTTGGCACTCAGATCAGCATAACTTATCTTGATCGTACCTTGTATGCCGAGTTGTGATGGTCGTAGCTGTTGGAGTCGTGCAGGCCGACGGTGACCGGCCGAGCACTGGACAGTCTGGTGCTCCCCGCCCCCGCCGCGACGTAGCCCCTCCGGTCATACTCGGCGATCTGGGCACAACAAAATAAAACACAATTAATCATCTTAGAAGTGACATAATTGTGAAAAGTATTACTGATAGTTGGGACCTCAATCTTACATAAGTACGTACTACGGTTAATTGTTTTGATTCGTATAGGTGTAAGAGTGGGTAGACGTGTAGCCTACTCCTATGCGTCGAAACCTAAATAGTTAAGTATGTTAATATTTTTCTTATTAGACACATAAAATTATCAACATATAAACTATTCGCAAAGGTTTCATATGAGTGAAAAGTGAATCGTTATAGACTTTTAAAATTTTACTTTTGGCTGCTAGGTTCAAAGTAAAATTGTGTGTTTCACCGCTCAGCATACGCACACCATAAGACTTTAAAATAATACTGTATGGAGTAAACCTTTAATGAAGTGGAATATCCTTTGAGGGAAGTGAATGTGAAATTATGATTAATATCGGAATGAGCGGCGGGGGCGAGTAGCAGTCGAGTCTCAGATTGGTCCCATTATAATTACATTGATGCCTCAATTAGACATAATTGGTTCTCGTTAAGCCATCAGACTGCGATTTTTCAGCTCCAGTCTCAGTAATATTGGATTGCTTAATTTAAAAGTCTTGATGAGTGTTCTGAAAGTGTTTTTGGGGATTGCCGTCGCAGCATTTGGTAATTTGTAACAAAGCTATTGTTTCTGTCAATGGTTTACACCAGTGATGTAGTTTTGGTCACATGTTGTAAAACATTAGTTGGTGCTTTATAAAACTTACCAACTTACCAAGTTGATAACAATCACGTAATCATGGTTTATCTTTACTACACAACTTAAAAGGTATTTCAGTCAAGTATAGTTCTGTGTTACATAAACAAAATGAATATGTATCAATCAATGTTTCATCTGAGAGAATGTTGTCAGCTTATGCATTCAGCGTGTGCAGGCCGCAGCGTGTTGAGATTAGGCCTACAGCCCGCCGCGTCGGTTGTCGCGTCGTCGCCGGCAGTTTCGGGTCAAACGAGCCTCGAAATAGTTCTATGCCTTGTTGTTACAATTTAAGGCCAAACCGTTCCTAATTAAGTTGAAGCAGTGAAGGCGTGTTTTGTAAAAACACGTGTAAAGGTGTGTATATTTAAAACGAAACAAATTAGTTGTTAATGTCAACTCATTTCATGTTTGTTTTTTTTTTCAAACCTAGAATGCTCTCAAAATACCTGTCATGTCGTTTAAACAGATTTATTTTAATAATTTTGTGTGCCTGGGAGGCCAAGCATTTGCTCGGTAAACGTGAACAATTCCTTAGCAGTAATAGTTCATTCGCAGATTTACATAAGGTTATCCTACGATCCGGAGTCCAAATAAGCTCGTTCCTTTTTAAGGTGAGCTCGTTCGCTCCGCTCACTCGCCCTTCACATTGTTTTTGTGTCTAAAGGTGCTGCAATCTGATATTAATTTACTGAAACTGTAACACGTGGCTTTTACTCCTTATGTTATCAGCAAATTTTTTCAACCTATTTTATTTTTTTTACTTTATTTTTATTTGAAAAAATCATTATTATCAGTATGATGTATGATTAAAAACTAATCAATTATTTTTATTTTAGTATCATTCGGTAATTCATAAATGGCTACAATAAAAAACCACACGTTTAATCCAGAACACGTGGCTTTACTTTGACAGTTGAGCCGGCTGTTTACAGCTTTTCTTTATTTTGATTTTATAAGACCATTGACCAATGTAAATTTTTCAGAATCTCAATTAAAGATTATAATGAATTACGATTTTCCTAGCGTAGAGACCTGTATATGTTATTTTTATCCCAGAACCAAGTTATTTGCGAAGTTTGGAGAAAATCTTTCGTGCCGTTATCGAGATCCGTGTCTATGCGTACATACAAATATACCTTACTCGTATACTAGAGTATAGGATATCTTATGCCTACTATACTATTATTATTATTATTATTATTATTATATTACTCACAATTAAATTAATCTAACTCCATTTTAAAATCCTAAACACTTGAGATTCACGAAAATTTTGTTACACTTTAAAACCATCGCTTATTCAGACTATTCCTTTTGTGATGGATCGTCATAATATTAAAATTGAGGTATACGTTTGGTATTAGTTTTACAATTTTAATATTATGACAAACAAGCAAGGTGGAAACGTAATTAAAATTTTGCCGTTGCCATGATACTGACAGAGGTTATTCAAAGAATTTGAAAACAATTTTCTATGGATATTTACTAAATCTCTTAACTGCTGTACACTTTAAGAATAGTTTCTTCAATTCAAAATCAAACTATAATGATAACACTTTAAAATTTTTATTATAATTTTTATTAGGTGTCAATAATGCACCATAACTTTAAATTATTATTCTTTACAAAAGTAATTAATTACGAAAAACTTGCTATAAATATAGATCAAAAGATTCTTTTTTTACGTCTGTGTATCATTATAGTATAGTAGGCCAGTAAGCCTACTCAACATCTTAACCCCAATCTGAGCAACATTATTTAAATTTGGCACTATTGTTGTACCTTGTGACAAATACTAAAGCGTACATGCTCTATTTTAATAATATTAAAATGTGTTAAATTCTCCGTTAAAAATATAGCAAATGATAATTTCAAAATATAAACCTTATATTAATCATAATATTTATATTAGCCTATATTTTAATAACCCGTGTTTGTGTACCTTACGAATTAAAATGTTTTCAAGCAATCAGATCCTGAAATCATGAAAAAGATTTTTTTAAATACCTTATTGTAAGCTACATTAAATATAACCATATTAAATCATGTATTGTAGAATATTTCAAGACAACAACTGCTGCTGTTGAGCAACAACAACGAATATGTTGGTCTGGAAGAAAAAGTGTCGGAGACGAAAGAGGGATGATATGTGATGTGGAGGCTTATTGCATATTCTATAATATGTTACCTGTCTGCTGGCTGCCTAGCGCAGGCCGGCAAAACCGATACCTTGTCAGCTCCGATACATTTACAACACCACGTTGTGGTGGCCGTTTTTGCTGACTTAAATTGATTGTAATGGAACAGGAGCACAATTTTTTAATCGAGTAAGTTAGTGAATTGGCTAATTTGCCACACATTTTCATCCACCTTTTTTTTGGTAGACTACAATTAATGTAATATTTAAGGTCTTTTTAAACTTGAGCATTCAGTCGTTAATAATGTTGTCAGTATTTTAAGTGATATTTTAATTCACCACTGTCATATATATGTATAAAATGTATTTTGTGTAGAAAATCTCACAAACTCACCCGTATTTTGCTCACCTAAGAAAGATGGTGAGTGGTTTTGGTGAAATGAACCTACGCGAGGTTGAAAATTCTTCTTAATCCTAAGCACAACAGGAAATAACTCCATTATTCCATTCATCAGTAGTAATATTCGATCATTTTAGATCGAATAGGTGAGGTTTACTTCGTTAACGTAAAATTTATATCGATAATTACAATTGTGTAATAAAACATTTGAAATGAAATAAGGTTGTCATTATGTTCTAAATATAACAAGTTATATGTAATCATTAAATTAGTATATTTAATGATATTATAGTTTTATGATCGAGACAAAGTCGAGGTTACAAAAACCTTCGAGGTACATAAAATAAATTCGTTAAAATTTTGTTACACTATTCTGCTAAGAAAACAGTTATAAAGTCCACATCGCAAAACCGGATTTCTATCCGAATCATAATGCTCTTGGGCGGTTTTATATTCTAATCTCGCGTAACCTAATGAAAGCTGTACACACGGCACGGCGGGCGCGGTGGCTGATTGCGCGGGTCGTTAGCCGCTCGCCCACGCCGGCCGGGTTGTTCTTGAACATGGTTTTAGGCTATGTTTGGCAACTTACATCCGACGCTAAATGGTTTTGAATTTTATTTGAATTGTATTATGTCACTAGAAGTGATCTGCATTTAAAAACCAATTTAAAACAAATTGGAGTAAAAAGAGTTACACAATGTTGGAAAATAAATGTAATTTTATATCGCCCATACTGGTCAAAATTATACGAAAATTTCAGTTAATTGATCTAGATGCAATCTGGTTTTTAAAGATGACTGAAAAAAGATTGTTCTTCCTGATTTTCTGCCATTTGTTATTACAACAAGATGTCTACTGATTTAGTCACTTGCCCTTCCTCCTACTCTTATGATTAACATTGAAACTTGGAAAGCCTGTCGATGAATAAGAAATTAGAAAAGAATAACACAATAAACATATTCGTAAAGTTCGTAGTATTTATAGATTTATGACCTCTTAAAACTAATTTGCGTTTCAAGAGGAACTCTTTAACAGACATTGTGTCTCAAAATAACTATTTTCTGAACATTTACCTCATGTATTTAATGAGAGGTTATAGATTTTTCTTAATAATTTTTGTGCTGTAATATTCATAGGGATTGAGCTTATTTATCTATTAGTTCTTTTTTAATATTCGTCATTTGAACGAGTTTTACACCATGTACGTATTGTGCAATAAAACCCGTACAGTTAGGATGATGTGTACCGGTAAGAAACATGTACATAGCCATACAGAAAACGAAGAAATTAGACAATCCTATACCGGCATCCTTCGACCTAAGATTTAACAAAAGGAAGATTTATTCTACAGCTTTGGGACACCCTGTAAAAATCAAATCATGTGCTAGACGATCCTGGTGTCCTGATTATCTGACTGGCTTAGATGAAGAGGTAGCGCCATCCGGTAAATGAAACGGCGTTGCAGCACGGCACTCAGCGCTCAGCGGCATGCCGAAAAAGCAATAAAATGGAAATTCAACTCCTCAGCAGAAAGGTCACGGCATTACGTTGATTATATCGATGCTACACCGCTGCCTCATCGACTAGGTAACAGGACTGAATATCATTTTAAAACTCACAAAATTAAGTGATTTTGTACTTGTCCTCGCGGGGACGTTTTCAGATGAATGACGATCCTGATTCTGTATAGATTCCAAACACTAATCACTAGCTACAATTAAATCACACATTATGATTGTCGATAGTTTTAAAATAAATAGTCTCATTTTGACAAAAATCACACTAACCGAAGAGACACCCTTAAAAACAATTTCTTGCACCCACATTGCGTTTGGAGCCGTAATGGAGAAAACTTGTAGATACACTCTTTTTTTAACATGATACATGTACTTTTAACCTGTAGACAATTACAAATAAGTGCTTTAATTTTAATCAATAGTCAGTGTTGGGAATATTAACTTAATATTACAATAAAATTTGGACATATACACAGAAATATTATACACAATTTTGTGAGTTTTAAATTATACATTATAGGTGTTAATTCTTCAGCAAATACAGTTATTATGATCAATAATGTAGAATGAAGTGAAAGAACTACTTTGAAATAAATTCTATGCGAATATTTGTAATGAAGTATAGTAGCGTAAATTTTACTACGTATACACATTGTTAAAAACTTTTTCTTTTTTTTATTCAAGCATGTAAATAGTTTGCTCGTTATATTATACTGTACAGTATTTGCAGTTTGAGCTAGTCTTCACTATACATTGTTACAACATATTCTCTTCTCGGAAACAGAGTGTATAAATTACAGTACACATTTATTTGTCCTCAAAGTCTTCTGATTCAAAACCAATAACTCAGAAAATGAATCCGAAGAATGTTGGGGAAAAACGCTTCAGCACATCGGTTTCGATTAAGGTTTTGGAGTAGGCCTAGTTTGTTATCGGACCCGGACGTACCGGTAAACGTTCTTGAACGTTAATTTTTCTTAATTATGTTGTCTCCAAAAAGTTGGCTTTCGGGCAATGTCACGCAGCGGTTTATCAAGTGGTGTTGTGCCGAAGAAATTTCTTCTAATATATGGGTTTCGACTGGCACGGAGGTTTGGCGCTTCTTATAAAACGACCACCGGAAGACCCTTGAAAACCTACGATGATTGATGCTACCTTTTTGAGAAGAAAACGCAAGGAAAATACTTGTTTGAGGTTCACCAGGTTTTATAGCTGATAAGACAATTTATTTATTACTATAGTATACTTGTTGCTCGAAATCGAGCAGTTTAATTTAGACTATCACTTATCTTTGCTAAAACTGTTGATTTTAGTCCTAACTCAATTACTCCCGTCCAATCCAATATTGTGCTTAACAGTACCGTACACAAAACTACACAGGTATTTACCCCTGCAATTAAAAATACATAGAAGTATTTGTTTGTACTCACTCCTAGAACTTAAATTAACTAAATTGTACAACCAAAACATATTAATTAGCTGCTTATCTTATAGATAAGGGTTGCAGAGGACATCTTTGTTAATAATAAATATTTACAATGAAAATTAATTATATTCATTAATATTGTTCTAAAAATACTATAAGAAGCGTACAAAGTAGTTATAAGAATTTTTGTATTAATCTTCTAACTTTAATTTTACATACGATATTTGTTAATTGAATGTTTATCTGATGCTTATTTTATAGACAATATTTATTTTGTTGAATGTCCAAGATGAATTCGAGATTTTGACTTCAATCCGCTCTAATCGATACTGATATAAATTTATTGAGTATATTCCATCCTTGAGGGATTTATAAGATTAGAGATATATGATGTTTTAATAGATGCTTCACATAAAAAGAAAGAAACTTTCAACGAAGATTAGCTACGTCTACACATCTGTCTGAGGCCTTCACAACTGGCAGACCCTCGTCTAACCACACACTAAATGAACTTCTACATTTTTTGCTCGTTAACAGAAATCCTTCTAACGGCTGTTCAAAGTTCTGACAGCAATACAAAGGCAGGAAATGTTTTCGTCTAGAATGGAAATGTTCAAAAGACAAGTTGAACTTCTTAAAATCAACTTTCTATCAACCGACTCTAATATCTATCCATCTTATTAAGGTAAAATTCTAACATCTAAATTTACTGTACCCAAAGATGTGTTTTTACACTCACTCTAACGTAAATCGTAATTTTGAAAGACACTCAGTCGTAATGTAAGTAACCTCGATACACACCTTGTGATTTTTATCTCGTTCAAAATTTTCTTAAGACGCCATTCTTTGACATTCTGAACTATCAGGGATAACCATTACCACGTTCGCTACTGATCGTCAACTATGACTATAGTTGACGCGGGATTGTCTTTAGTAGTCCGACCCTGCGGATCTGACGTCCTCCTGGGACTAAGCTCATTGAGTTAAACTTAACCACAGACCAATGTTTGGAAACAAAAATGCTGCCAAATTTACAAAAAGAAATACAAACCCATTTGGACATCACGAACCGAGCATATTTACTGGGAGGGGGGGGGGGTATCCCTGTATGGTTACCTCCCATCTCATCCGTTCCCATTCTCCTCCGAACCCAAATCGGTGCTATCTCATCCGAATTCCTGAGTGACCCTTATAATCCTCCGGCGGCAAACCGCGACTGCGAACCGCGGCGAAGCAACCCCGCCGCTCATATCCCCCTTCTCTCCCACACCCCGCCACAAACACTATCCAACCACCGCACTCTCACTCACATCCACGAATGACTATTAATTTCCTTAGCTTAAACTGTTTGTTCGTCAAAGTATGCGAATCTTCTATGAATGTATAAATAAAAAATTTAACCCAATATATCAATGACATTTTTTAAAGATTTATGTGTCATATTATAAAACAGATTATAAAGTTGATTTGCCGAATTTCTATAATTCGAAATCTTCCTTTGGATTACATACACACACTCATGAAATTTCAGTCAATACGCCTATAACAGAAGAATAGAATTCATATTTCGGTATTCAGATTAACGGTTGATACAGTAAACCCCCACTATAAAATTAAGAACAGCTTTTAGAAAACAAAATTAATTAAAAGAATTCTAAGTGGTAAATGTGGTTGCTAAGCGCTGCAACAATAATCTTGCGGCTACGAAGGGAAACGTAATTTTGTGAAAAGAAGGAACCTACGAAATGGGGTAAGTTAATTCAACTTCCTTTTTGCCAAACCATTGAAATTTATAATTGTTAATCAGTGTGTTACTTTACAATTACATAAATTTGTGTAAGTTGCTCTAGGCCTATTTATCTCCACAATATTGGATTGCTCTATAAGTTTTAGGTTACATTACAATTAAACACAATTCTTCTGTTAGAGGCGTATTGACTAAAATTTCATGGGTGTGCGTATGTAATTCAAAGGAAGATTTCGAATTATAGAAATTCGGCAAATCAACTATATAATCTGTTTCATAATATGACACATAAATCTTTAAGAAATGTCATTGATATATTGGGTTAATTTTTTTATTTATACATTCATAGAAGATTCGCATACTTTGACAACCAGTTTAAGGTAAGGAAATTAAGCTAGTCTAAGTTTAAGCTTAAGTTTAAGGAAGTTTAAGCTAAGTCATTCGGAGCTGTGAGTGAGAGCAGTGAGAGTGCGGTGGTTGGATAGTGTTGGGGGTGGGGTGGGGGAGAGAAGGGGGGTGTGAGCGGCGGGGTTGCTTTGCCGCGGTTCGCCGCCGGAGGATTATAAAGGTCACTCAGGAATTCGGATGAGATGGCACCGATTTGGGTTCGGAGGAGAATGGGAACGGATGAGATGGGAAGACACGCCCTGTATACCGACGCCTAACAATCTAGTCGGTAAAATGCATCGTTCCTTATGAGGAGCTATAATAAAGCTGATGTTTGCGTCAACCATAGTTGACGTCGGTCCAGTGGATTCAGCTTACGCGTCAACTATAGTTGGCGGTGGTATATGGCGAAAACTTGAGCGTCTGTGGCGACTATTGTTGACGCTGGTCTGTGGTTAAGGTTTTTTATTTACATGTCGGTAGCGTAAATGTTAAAGTATATTGTATCACTAATAGAACTATCACTATTGCGAACTATCGATCCAAGTTGTGAAGTAGGCCTATCTTTAGTTCATGTTGCCGTTTACTGATCTCTATATTAATTAACCTCCAAAACCATAAGTGGAATACGCTGTCTCATATTGAGCTATGTTAATGTCAAATTCACACATATATTGGTTTTCTATACATCAACATTATTATACCAATTGCACCAATCGCATATTGACAATCAAATGATTTATATGACTTTAGAGTATGACTATTTGCACAGAAAAAATTGTTTGTTCATAATATTAAGTTAAAATTTTGGGAAGAAAAGTATAATTTTAGGAGTTTTGAAAAGTGGAAAATCTTTTAAGCCAATACAGATTAAATAATTTGTACAGATTAAAACAATTCCTGGTGTTCACAACATTATAGATCACCCTGAATTCCAGTTACAGTGACTGAAAACATGCCGACCAAACTGATCAAATAGTTCTAAGAATACAGGCTCGGTAGGAAGGCCGTAAAATCAAGCTTGACGCCGCATCCGAGGCGGAGGCGGATTTGAGATGTGAAGGCAACGTGGCCGGACTGAGATTGGGATAAAAACAAAATTTAGTTTTTATTTTAAACAGAATTATTTAGTGTATGGATTTACTTCTCAATCAAATAATTGTATAGCTGGAAAGTGCCAAAGTTAAAGACAATGGATATGTAGGAGTTTTGGCGTTTTATTTGTTTAAATATTTATTTTATTTGCTTTTTTTCATTATTTGTTACCACTGCAGGCTTTCGTTGGACGTCTTTCTCAGCAACCTCACTACTGAAGGGATTCAGCTCTCGTTCTGTCGTTTTGAAGAAATGTTCTCAAGAGTAAGGAAAATGTGATAGGCCCTACTGTATTGCTTTCGATTCGGTAATTCGAGTCTTACACTTACGCGCGTACTATAAGATATTAAATGTTTTATTGTCATTGCTGGGGTTGTTGAATACTTGTAAGTAATTACGATGCCTTCTATTTGTGGTACAACAATCTATTTATAGCCATTTAATTTAACTAAACATGAACACCCTAGACACTCAAGCACGCCAAGACTCCATGCGGCGCGGCGCGGCGCCCGCCTATTCTCACACGTCAACAAATGTAGTCAGCTATGATGACTATCGTTATCAAGTTTGCCAACTGTCGCAAAGTCTTTGGTGATTAGTTTTATCAATGTAAACATTACTGTATCTCAGTGTCTAGAGTGATATGTAACCACGACATACGGTAAACACTAAACAGTGATTATAGGTTATGACTCATTCCAGCTATTGCTGGGTTCCTGCAATAATTTGTTTTGTAAGGGGTCGTCCATAAATTACGTCATCTGAAAATAGGGGGGAGGGTCCATATTGAAAATGATGGTAGGGTGATGTGCTAGGGGGGGTCGGCTTTGATATGACGTCATTTTTAATATTATGTTTTCTATAAAATTTTGACAGAACAACAATGATAAATTCTAACACAACTCAACTATTATAAAATAATTATCTATAAAATACATTAGACTATTTTTAGGCGTTGTTTTATAGTTTATTTTTCCATTCAGAAAGTTATTTTGGATTTATTTCTGAAGGTCAATTATTTTTTAGTTTATTAGTTTAGGTAGCGTTTAAAAAGCATTATATTTTACTTAAAACGTAGGTTTATTAAAAGTGAAGTCATTTTTCCGAGAGGGGGGGGGGGGTCAGACAAATTATGATGGTAGGATGATTTTAGGGAGGGGGGGGGGGTCCAAAAATGACCAAAAAGCGATGATGTAATTTATGTAAGGCCCCTAAGCCTTGATGAAATGAGATTTTAAATTATTTCAATTCGTTTGGGGGTTTTTGGTTACATTTATAACTATAAATATAAATCCGATTAAAAATCATTTAAATTTTATAAACATCAAAAGAAAGTAGTAAATGTATGAGAACAAGATTTTTTACAATATATCCTACCTGCTGGGATGCTATGATATATTTACAAATATTTTTATGCCGCAGAGACTAAAGAAAACAACACATTTTTTTCGTTTTATTGGGTTGTTTTAAGTTTTTCAACGTTTAGTTCCAAACTCTCATGATAAAAGGTTTTTACCAAATATTTAATATATTCCCCGGATAATTCTTAAAATAGTACCATATCCCACACTTTACTCAAAAAAGTATAAGTTAGTAAGAAACTAAACAAATTTATGGTAATGCAATAATGGTAAATAAACATACAGTACCTCCATGAATGAGCACAACTAAAAGACTCTTTCGAGTCTCCCAAGTATTTCTAAAATATTTTTCTGGGGCATATACTGTAACACCTTATTTTCTTCAATGAGTTAATGCACTTTTTAAGAGAAACCGCGTGAGATTAAAACATAACTTTACGAAACGGGAACGGGATAGTTTTGAATCATTATTGGAGAGTTACAATGCTCTTTTACTTATTTTCGACTTTACTGAGTTATATTGTAACTTTTTAATCGGTCTAGGTTATAAACTCCCTAATAAGCAATGTTCAAGCTTCTCATCAGTGTCTGGATAAGTTAAAGCAGCCAAATTAGCTGTTGAAAGTTTACCCAACTTTCGCTGACTTTAGATTTGTCTTACAACTTATTTAGAGACAGATTCAGCTCTGTGCTGAGTATTTAGCGAAAGTTTCAGGATTAAAGTAAATTTTAGAGTTTAACAATTATATGATACCACTTAGTGCTTACAAAAAGATCAAATTATTTAAAAAGCAAAATTTTCAATAGGTTTTTGATTCAACTTAATACAACTACTAACGTTCTTATGAAACTATATGGCACGTTTGACTTTCCACTAGTTCTATGACACACAATAGTGATTACTCAGTTTTTAATGAATCAAATAAACATTGAGCCAAATTATCTAAATTATTTATGAGATGTATTTGATATGTTGTGTATTTTATATTAAATAGGTCATACGGTTTTTGTATACTATACAATTATCTTACAAACTTTTACTAAGTATAGATTTTATTTATTATTAATGGGAATGAGAATAAATATAATTAATCTATGATTAGTTTTATTGTTTGCTGCATTATAGCAAAATATTTTAAAATGTTCTATAAATAGCATAGCTGTCCCAGCAGTGGAACACACAAGTGAAAATTCTTAAACTTTGTAAGGTAACAAACTTTACGGGTAACATATCTAATTAATTACATTAAATTACCATTTTAAAAAATTACATAAACAACATAAAATATTTTTAAATTATAAGTACGATTAAATTTTATTTTATTCATAACCCGTTTACTTTTTTTCCTCAGGGAAATAAGTTAATTTATAGCCTTGAGATGGTAATATTAATCTTTATTATTATTAAATTATTTATATGAATTTTAAGTTTTAACTTGAATTTCCCATTGAAAAGACAACTGGTTAAGTCAACGATTTATTGCAACTATATTAATCTTCGACTTAAAATCGCAAAGCAGTCTATACATCTAATCTTTCATTCTAAACACACAAGCGTGATAGTGAACTTAACTAATCAGCTGGTTTACAAGCTGTAGCTGATTATTCATTGTTCGCTGTAGACATTGTTCTGTCTCGGGCTAATCTACAGCCACTCCTCGGCTATCATTAAAATTTGACCGTTAACAGGCTGGTAATTGCTGGGTGATGGGCTAGCTTGGGACGCTAGTCGGGGCGCTTTCTCTCTGCGCGACGAGCAACTATCGAATACATAAATCTACAGTTCGGAAAACACAAAAATGTCAGTTGTTACAACATGCGGGTCCCTTTCACTGAGTGTTTTGACAACGGAATAAATAAATCTGCATTTTCAATTGGCTACAGCAATATTATTAAGATGAAGTTTTATGTTTTAAAATTAAATTACAATTCTGCAAAACGCTTAGTTCTTTAACTGGCTACAACGCAAAACCACATGTTTTATTGGAACACGTGGTCTGTACGTAGTTCAGTCAGCTCTATTCTTGATTTCTTGGTTTTGATTTTAAACTCCATAAGACCTATGTTAACATTTTTAGGATTTCAATTAAAGATTATAGTGAAATAAAGTTTTTTTTAGCATACAGATAATATAGATCTGTATAGTATTTTTATCTCATAACTAAGTTGTCTGCAAAGTTTGGAGAAAATCGTTGGAGCCGTTTTCGAGATCTATGTGCATACACACACTATAATTTTCGATCAATCGCCCTTCTTCCATAAGATTAACATTGAATCTTAAAAAGACCGTAGGGCGTAGCCCTGTTTGCCGAACTTCTCATCAACTTTTGGCGGAAATAACTACAGACCAAGCCCTCCGTGCCTAAGTAAAACGACACCGAAAACTTGAAAATCTGCTGGAAATTGTCGGAGGAGTTCCGATTTAAAAACCCCCTTAGCGTATTAAATAAATGTTCTGAAATTAAATTGACTATTCAAAATCCAAGTGATACATTCTGAATTTAAATTTTAACATCTTAAATACAAAATAACCTTATGTTAAATTTAAATTACTAGTCTGAAATAAAAGTAACACATTCTGAAATACAGGAAAATGTGTAGATAGCCTACCAGTGCACTGAAAAAACGAGAAGTTAACCGAGTCCGGGTTAAGCTATTGCAGGGTTGAATTGACTAATTTAGGGTTTATATAGACTAATCAATTCTACTTAGTAATTAGTAACCATGGCAAACAGGTTGATATATAGGTGGTTATCTTAACTAGGAAGGTTGGCAATAATTACTAAGGCAAGGCTTTAAATTTTAAAGTTTGTTATTTTAACCTGTTAAAATAATTTAAAACAACCAATAAAGCATCTAGGTTAATCCAATCTTAACGATTGTTTATTATAACCGCAATATTGATTGAATCAAACAACTAAACCTGGTTAAATTTACCAATGCATATTTGTTAAAACGACAAAATTTCAAAAGCGGGTCAATTTTACCAACCCCGCTAGGTTGGTAACAACAACCTTCTTCTATTTCCAGTTCTCCACGAGCACCAGTGCAAGAAGGAGCCAATATTGTGTGTGAGTTGTAAATTTATTGTGATTGTTACATTAGCAGTTTGTTAACTAATTGGGGTCCTTCCTCTTACATTTCTGTGTTTGAAGGTATGTATGATTTAAGGTCAACACTAAGCAAATTAGGCAAATTCCTATAAATACCGCTTCACATACATAGTTTGAATCTCAAGAGTACATTGTAGAAGTTTAAGTATTTTTAAGTTGATCAGAATGAGGGTAGAGGTTTTCAAAGAGGTAATTCAAGTTAAAGAACATTTGAATTAGATGAGTTGTAGTCTACTATTTCCCACGTGGTTGTAGATTTCATTTTGTGTTTAAGAAATTCATACTGTTTGATGATCAAATGCCGTACAACCAATAAAGTTCAGCTTTATTTATTATGCAACATATTTGTTGATTTTATTTAATGGTAAGCATTTATCACCAACATTGGTTTATTTAAAAGCGGGGGGATTCCATTAGTGTAGATATTTGAGTTACAGATTATCAATGCTTACAATTGCAATCTCTGATAAGTAAAAGATCCATGCCATTTCAGGGTTCAAAACTTATCAATCAGTGAAATACAGGTCTACATTACCTATTCTTGTTATTATTTTCAGCGAAGTGAAAACCTAACCTTTTAGGTAAGTTGAATTGGTTCGTCAAAATAACTCCAGAGGTAAATTAAAACAACCCAGAGGTTGATAAAATCAAGTTTGGAGGTTAGTTGAAATAACCCAGGAGATCAGTTCAAATAACCCAGAACCTGGTTAGTTAAAATAACACTTAAGGTTGGTTAAAAGAACCCAGAAGATTGGTTAAAGTAACCTTGCCGATTGGTTCAAACAACCGAAGAGGTTGGTTAAAATAACCAGGAATCTAGGTTAAACTGATTATTTGGAAAGTTGGTAGTTTTAACCTTGAATAAAAGGGTTACTTTACTTACTAACTAAGTTGGTTAAAATAACCAATTTCTTTTACTACTTTGAGTTGGTAACCAATAACCAATTAGGTTAGTAAGTGCTATATTAACTGGTTTACTTGGTTAAATCAACCGTTTTTTAGTTAATTTTACTGTTTGGTTTTTTCCGTGTGTCTTCCTGTAAAATAAATAAATTATGTTAGCTACTTCTACGTTAGATAAATCAAATAATTGTTATAATTTCTTTAATAAATTTTTCGAGTATCATTGGTTGGATCGCAGTCTATCGGATAAATCTTGACCAGGCATCAATTTATGGCGATACAAATAACTTGGATATAAACTTGTCTGTAGGGGCCCAATTGGTACATTAATTTATCAGATTATCTGTTTATGTTTAGAGGTCGATGATGTGGAACGCTTTGTCGGTTGCATTATAGCCCTAATCGAGTTACACCAAAAGTAAGATACCAAATGTATCAGAGTATCGGTATTCCATAAATTCGGTTAATATCGTCTGTATACAATCATCGGAGTTTTTAGTCACTTTTGAAACTCGATTGATTAGTATCGTAGATCGGAGTCATCGTCCGAATATAAAGCAGGATATAAATTTATGTATGATGTATGTAAGTGCACTAAAATCCTACTGTAGTATCAAGTCGATAATTTTTTTCTACCCACGCCAGTGGCATTTTTTAACGTTTTGATGGGGAACGGTTTAAACCCCAGTCTTGTTACTATATAATATCGACCAGTTGTTAGAAAGTATCATTCATTAACAGCCCAATGTAAAATGGCAACTGGGTCCGGAATCGATCCTTTAAAAAGCTACCAACTTTCCTCAAGTTCGAACCGGCAACCTTCGGAATCAAAGGCAAGCACTGAAACCACTCAGCTACCCAACCAGCTTTGTTGATATCATTTAGGCCTATATAAAATTATCGGATCGGTCGATCACATTGCTTGATCGGATGATCGGATGATCGGTGATCGGTTGATCGGTTGATCGGTTGATCGGTTGATCGGTTGATCGGTGATCGGTTGATCGGTGATCGGTTGCTCGGATCGCAGTCGCTGCCTATCGGTCGGATCTGGAGCACGTAATCAATTTACGGCTGATACCGAGCCGGTTAGCCAAGTATCTCATCATATTACAGCCCCAGTTTAAACTCCGCCTTTAAACGGCGATATATTCACAGGATATTCACGGAATCTATATATATAATACGTGATGCCCTTTTTTTGTTAACACTACTCCTCCCTTACTTCTGGACCAATTTTAAAGTTTGAGGTGTCAAAAGAAAGGTCTCAGTTCGTAGTTTTGCAATAAGGTCTTAGATTTTTGATATTTTAATTTTGAAGCTCACGGGAAGCCATCAAAGTTCATTTTTTGTCCATAAGATTAACATGGGGAACAATTTGTATTGAATTGCAATATAAAACAGCTGTTGGTTGTAAAACAGACATACCGTACACATGTTAAAAGCTGAATAAAAGCAATTGAACTACTGGTACTGGAATATCTACACAATTTCATACTTTAAACAAGAAGTGTCTTTTGTCGTATTTGAACCTTTTCTCAAAATTTAGCGGAAAATTTTCTTGAACATTTTATTTGCCTGTATTTGGGCACAAAATAAGTTTAGTAACGTAACCCTAGAAAAATGTATGCAGGGCCCACAAAAACAAGTTTGGAAATTGAAATTTTTGACGTGGGTCTTATTGGTTGTCTGATTGGTATTTAAACAATAACGAAAGTTTACAAATATTAAAATAGAACACTAAATTTGTGTGCATGGTTTTTCAAACTCTGTAAATTATAAGGAAAAGGCATAGTTGGTTGTAGGTGTTATAACCTGTTTGTTTACTATACTATACAAAAATTTAATGCAGAATGATGTACATATTAAAACTCATGTTTAAAAGAAACAACATTTAAATGTTTTTTACCTCCAGTAAAGAAAACAAGCTTATTTCTAATATGGTTTGTACAAAGAGAAATGTCAATCAAAAAATAAATAGGCCCTAAGTACCACATCAAACCAAAATGGACCGCACTAACAAATATGTAGATTCTCCTTATTTTAGTGATTTCTTTATTTACATTTTGTAATGCCATGGAAAATTACGAATTATAGGGGCTTTAGTTCTTCACTCATTCACTATGTCGACAACTACCTCATAACAGCCGCAGTGAGTGTTGCATAACTCATACAGGACCGGGGAGTTGTAATGAAATGTTGATTTTTATTCTGTTGTCATTTAAGTTTTATGTTTGATGAACTATGTAGATCCAACATCTGTGAATTTATTTTAGATTTTATAGGAGTGTTTAGACAGAGAACCTAAGACAAATCGGCAAAAGAACAACTACGTAATCTTAGCTAATTTGGAACTAAAAGAACAACCACTAAATCTCAACAGTGTCACATTGGCAAGTTGCAGAATTAGTAATGAAGATCAATTGATGAAACACCATTATTTTTATCTGATTTTCACTATAGTTTAATTTATATTCAAAGTAACTCTGTCCATTACCATGGAGCAAGATTTAATATTCTATAATAGATGCAGCGCATCGCGCTGCACGGGCCCCCTAGTTACAGTATATTGTGTGACATTGTTGAATGTTAAGTTTGTCTAGTTATAGTATATAATAGTTTTCATAGTATTAAATTTTAATATGGTCGTATCAAATAAAATATTATAATATATTATTCATATTAAAAATATATATTGGCAATATTTATAACAAGTTACAATTACAGTAGTAATGTTTCACTAATATTTCCTACAATTCCAATCACTTTTTAAAAATTATTTCTTATTTATTAATTCACGCAATTGAAATGTTACAGCTTTTTGTAAAATTGTACACAGTTTATATTTTACATACGGTCACATTGTTAAAGTTTGAATAGTATACAGGTCTAGCTTTCAAAAAGCATTTAAAAATTAAATTTGATCAGATCATTAAGAATTCGAGACTATTTTATTAAATGTTAAACCATTTATATTTTAGTTCCGTTATACATAATCATGTTAATTTTATGTCTATATACAAAATGTAACTAAAAATTCATCATCACTCAAAATGTTTATCTTCCATAATTATTGTTATCGAGGGATGGCAGGTTTAACGTACGAACAATCAATTTATTTCATCTATATTTGGGTTTTACCTAGTCATTGCTGTCAAAATCTTATCAGGTGACTGAACATAACCATCAAACAATAAAAGTTCCCTTTTTGATATTTTCAGATAAATTAAAATTTGTTATTGAAAATCTCAGTGAAAATACAGGGTGTCTGTCTATGAAAGAACTTTGGGTTTTTAAAATGCATATCTTAATAACTTAAGGTAGCAAAATGTATATGTAATACCTCTCAAATGAGCAGCTCTTTAATTTCTTTTACTCATACCAATTGGGAATGTTTTCTTCCTTCATCAGTTGTCAATGCTGCGGAGCGTTGACTTGGAAACAACATAGCGGCAGCCAATGCCGTCTGGATTGCCCCACAAAAAAGCCTCAATTTGTTATTTTTATCAGTATAAACAAATTGATTTGTTGCAGTATTATGAAACTTATTATGTAATTATGCATTATTACTGCGATCCAACTTAAGTTTTCGTGTAGACGAGGCATTTGACACTTGACTTCACAGAGAAAATTGTTTCGTTGAATCCAACAAAATGATTTTGTCGAAACATTTTAACTTAAGAATTTAGTTGGTTTAACGAATTTTTGGTGGTTTAACTATTCCACTTTTTGATTCAATAAATTAGTTTTGTTGGAAAGTCCAAAAAGTTGTTGGAGAAGTTAAAATTAAACAAATTACCCATTTGACGCCTAATCAAACATTTGGTTGTATTTTTTTTACTCAACAAAACTTTTTTGTGTTAGCAAGAGATGTACTGAAGGAGAATATTACGAAAATTATTACATATGGTTTCCAACGATGATATGACTCCGTTCAATTTCCAAAATAATAAAGCCATAGCTATCATGAACTTCAAAGAAACAAACATTAATTGACAAAAACGTACTAAAACGTATAAATAGAAACCCATAAAACAAATCGGCGTTTACAAATGATACGTGTTTGATACACTAACTAAAAATAACAGGTGTATAAGAGAACATATGAGAACTGTCAAATAAGAAGGGCTATCTCCTGTGTGTAGGTCGTGTAGGTTTCTTGTAACTGTCAAATAAAACCCGCGTCTGCTGTGTTTTCCGTCGGTGACGGTCAGTCACCAAATGCGGTTTTTATCTCCGTTACTGACGAATTTAATTTCTTTGCCTCTTTCTTCTTAGATTTTTTACAACAAGTTTTTCATTTAAGTCGAGCAAGGGTGATACCGGTTGGGTCAGAGTTTTTTAGAATTTTTTCTAGCCTACTGTTTATAAGTTGAACTGTCGTAATTTCCACAAGGGTTCAAAATGTAATGAGGTCGAGGTGGTTTGCAATGATTAACCATTACTGTAAATAGTTATTAGATCAATTGAGTGTGACAAAATTTAAAATGAATATAACTTTTTTACAAAACATTTATCAATCGAGATACTTGTTTTAAGATATCACTCTATTGTTATTATGAAATAAACTTCAAATAAGGAATTTAACTCAAACTTTGCTTAGTTTGACGTAAAAAAATGACAGTCAAAACATTCCAAATTTATTTACCAAGTGATCCCAAAACAACCGTTGTCATGTTTTCTTAAAAGCATATTGTGTTCAAATATTACCGAATGGAAAATTCCAGGACAAACTAGGAAACCTATACAATCAAGAACCACTGATTGTTCCTTTTACTGCAACGAAGATAATAGCGTAAGATTGCAACACAATATGGTAATTATTGGGAATTATGGGTAGGTGCGTTGAAAAAAATACTATTACTCCAAATGCTTGTTATTTATTAGTCTTGGTTATGGCACCTTAAACACTTTACACAAACAAAACAATCGATTCATCTCTAGCTGAATGAAATTGATTTATCTTTCTGAATATCAATTGACTCAGGCACTGTATTAATAATGACAGCCAACGCTATTCAGTAGCAGGTGTTTTCTTTACCTTTGATTACATATAAGGAAATGTATATACTGTATCTGTTGGACGAGCGTCGCTATAGTCAAACATTATTTGCTTTAATTGTACAGAAGTATAGATTGAATTACAGTTAACAAAAAGCTTGTAGATATGAACAATGCGAAAAAAATGTTACATGGGCATGTGAGAATCGTTTAGCCTATGAAAGCTATTCTAAATATGTTTATTTTTCCGTTGTCATCGTAGCATAAGACAAAATTATTTGTCTGCAAATTATTCGTCAACTTTGAAACCCAATCTGATGTTTTAAAATAAAAACGGCTGATTTTTTATGAAAATTGTTAGGAACTTTATCTTGATCATCAGAAAACAAAAATATAGCCAACTTATTGCTCATTAATGAGTAAAAGATTATTTAATTATTATTATTAATTATTGATTATGAGTAAGATTAATTATTTATATGAAAAATCCATAAAATATTATAAAATAGAGTGATTATGATTATACGAGAAATTTACTACAGGCATAATAGGCTAATACCGTACACATTAGGCTATTCACAAATTTCAAAAAACGTTTATTGCAATACATTTCTATAGCATACGGTACATTTTTTATCAAGTAAATTGCCACTGTCATAGGTAAAAATAATTTAAAAGTTTAACCCTTCACAAAATAAATTCCAGCGAAGAACGCTGACATCCTCAATGACGAACTGTCTTACCTACAATCTGTCAGTATTTTAACAATCCGGATTCGATGCACCCGAGTGGTCAACTTGTTGTCAATGTTTTCCCCAGTATAGATGTCAGTTTCGTTTGGCTGGTGGATGTTCCCCATTGTATTCTACGTCACGCCCATCGGCTGGCGGCGTTTCGTCGGCCGGTATTTGCTTTGGTCACCCGTGCGTGCCTAACGCTTCTCTGTCCAGATATAGCGGCGAGTGTGTGTGAGCGTGTGTATGTGTCTGTGTGTGTTAGTGTGTATCGTCTGCACGCTTGTGAGCCCTGTGACAATAGCGGGGGCCGCCGAACATGTGAGGACCTAATTTCAGGACCCCTGTTGTGATTATTATAACCTTCCAGGTGCATTTTTTGTAATTCAGATAGGGGTTTTCAACCCAATAATGTGCGGTGTGTATTGTTCATATTTTACGCTGTGCGTTTCGGTTAGTATGTAAACATTTTTTTTATATATCCTCATCCCTATCCTTAACAATCACTTAACGAACTTTCGTAGGTAAATTATTCAACTTTCATAATGTATTATTATGATGGATTTTAATTGATAGTAATTGCCAATCAACAATAAAAATGCCTCAACTATCGGTAATAAATTTAATGAAAAATAACACACTATGATAAAAATATTTAATGGATAATGCATAATCATGTCTAAATTATGAAATTTATAATTGTTTTACTTTATTTTTACTCTAAAAAAATCATGAAAACTATGGTTTCATAGCCTCTTCAACCGTTACAACTTTTCAGTCGGTGGATACAGTACTTATTGTACAACATACACCAGACACATAGGTGCAACTCAGGTGGCGGAAGCGACGCAACGTCATGGTCCGAGGACGCATGAATGCAACCCCCTGCTATCGACCGGCCGACCTACATCCCAAGGTCACCGAGCACCCCCAGTGATAACGATGATAACGGTGATAGCAGATTCCCGCGGGGACACCGAGGGCACGTCTGTTATTGGCTGTGGTGATTTCAGAGGTTTTGTCTATTGTGACAGCGGTGTATGATAAACTATCTTATTTGAAGTTGTGTATTATGTCGTTATATCTCTGTTCATTTTGAACAAAAGTGTTATAATATACAACATTAATTAAATGTATAACAAATCGTACTGACTATTAATTTAAAAATATATATTGTTTATAATGAATCTTATATAGCCCTATAACACTGTCACTAATGGTGGTAAATTTCAGTTGGGGTCAATTACGTATAATGAAAGATCACCAACGGTAGTTGTTTTATCAAGAGTGGTACCTACTCTAAATCACACAGGTTAATTATTGTGAACTACTGAAATTTACATCCACTGAATTGTCCACAAGAAGAAACTATTCTCAGCAATGACAGAAATTAACGTTTTTTTCCTATTTCAAAGCTTTCGACGTTTTAGTTTATCAGCATAAGTATAATTTATTAAAGGTTCACTGTGAGGTAGAGGATATTATTCATTTTTAACATTTTTGTCGAGGATTTTTACTTAATAAAAGTACCTTGACCTAGGTGACATATGTGTTCCTGTCAGTGTCGCAATTTCCTTATATGAACAGTAAAAATATTTCAATAGAGTGAGATGCAACACTGTTTTTGTAGGAACTTTAGATCGATACAGTCCACTCGTTGTCAATGAGTCTTTCGTTTTGAAACTCATGGATAAGTTATTTGCTCCAAATCAGAATATTACTACACACAATGTAACATTGTTCATTACAGTTCTATGTAAAAAAAATCGTTGCTTAAGTTGGCGCAGGAGTTATTACCGATAAAAATACGACTTGCATTCACCATTCATTAGGATGAAATTTTAAAACACACAACATATACAGTATGTCAAACTAATCATAATTTGTCAGTTGGCAGCATTGCATCGGGATCAGCTGATCGTGTATTATTGACAGATTGAGGTTAACTTGCCTTGTGACGGTCGGTCGTCGCATCCCACATACTCCCGGCCTGGTCGCACACCGACTGACTCTCTCTCCACTCTACCGTCTCCCTCCCCTACATAACCCCTACCCACAGCTCTTCCGCCCCTCTCCCCCTACTTCTCAATCGTTAATTGATCTCTCACTTTGATCTTATTGAAATTGCATCTCAGACTGTAAATGCCGCGCTTGATTGTTTTTGCTCAGTTTTCACTGCGTTTTGAATTATTAATTGTAGGTACGTTTATTTAATTGCAACTATTGTTCATCTTGCTGGTGGATGGTTTTAGTTTTTGCGATCACTCAATTAATTGTTTTATTAAACAAAGCAAGTTATATGTATAATTTTGGACGTATCAAACATGCATACAGGGGGGTCCTGAAAGAATTAACACGTGTTAATGTCAATAATTGCAATAATTTTAAATAGACCTTAACGTTTAATAACTAAACACCTTTTCAGCGGTATTTCGCCTCTGTTAAAGGCTCTAATTTTTTTTCAAATCGCACAGTTTTTTTGCGTTTATTGGGAATTAAAAGCTTAATTAATTCCTATATTATCAGTATTTATTTGACATATACGTTACAGGTTGATCCTAAAGGTAAATCACAATATATTGTTTCAAGAGGAAGTGTTCTGCAAAACAATAACAAAACACTAATATATAACTGAATTGCAAAATATTTAGTCTACGTTCATCACATTTTTTCATCTCAATAAAAATTCTCCTATGTACCAACTTTTCATCCATCCGATCAATCAGTAAACTTGAGCTATTCGTGAAGTTCCGAGGGTCATTAAAGAACTCCAACTCCTCCGACCAACTACAGCTGTTCTCCGAGCAACTGAGGACATCCGAAGATGGACCAAGTTTTGAGGCCGCCAGTCGATAGTTTGATCAACTCCTTACGAAACTGGGATAAACCGAGCGCTTTCGCACAAACTTGATAGTACATTTTGTCAATGACAATCTACTTGAACCGAATTTAATTAATTTCTAATTGAATTTTAATTTGCAATATTGTGAATAATTTCAATGCACATTGTTTGACGTACTTTCAGGCTTAGTTGAAAATTTTAATATTGCTGTCTACGATATTACATATTAGTGCTGACTTGATATTACAGCCCAATTAAAATAACAATATATTGAATAGCTTCCACTGACAGAAAGTATTTTATTATAGTCAATAATAATATCGCTAAAACTATACAGTACGTTTATGTAAATAATTTCCTAAAAGTACACTTTACAATAATTGAATCTAGGTTTAGTTACATGTTTTATCCTATGAATTTGTATAACTCCTTATCACAGCTGCTATGACGAGTTATTATTCGTCCTTAATAAATGACAATAAAAGTTTAATTTATGACGAGTTATTATTAGTCCTTAATAAATAACAATTAAAGTTTAATTTTATTTTAACAGTCTCTTCACCCCATGAACCATGCACACATCTCTCTCCCACATTTACATAAAAAGGAAGAGTTTGAGAACTGCGAAGGACTTAACAATGCGACCAAACGTTTAAGTGCTGGTTAGACCCAGTCGTGTAATGGGCCCAGCCCGCAAGTTTCGAGCCCCGGGGCGCCCCAAATTGACCCCGCGCCGGCTGCGGCTGCGGGGGGCAATTAATTTGTGGCCTCACTCCAATCGGCCCCCAATTGTCCGACAATCCGTTCAGATGTCCGGTCCTTGTCCCATCCGATACGACTGGGCGGGTGAAATATTCCTTGGTATATTGCGACGATTAAAAAATACTTCCAATTGTTTTGTTCAACTATTTCTAGGTTTATAAATATGTTAATTTTTAATATTTTTGAACTGATGTTATTGCACTGAAATTGGGAATGGCAAGAAAATTAACTTTTAGGGGAAAATACAAAATGTTACTGCTTTGAAACACACGCAACCCAACAGCATATCATGCCCCAAATGACCAGTGTTTAAGAATATTGTAGGTTTGGAATTGTCAACTTCTTATAAAAATGGGGTTTTCAGTGGGTTATTGGAAACATTTAATTTTAATTTTACATGAATTATTTGACTTTATTTTATTATAGATTAAATCTATGAGTACGTTTGACATTATATGATAGCATAGATTAGGCCTAAGCATACACCTTGGGGAGTATGCTTAATGCATGATGATAGTCTAAGCGATATTTCAAATTCCTTGCCTTCTAATGGACTAAAGACATGTGTACTCAATGCACAACTTATTAAATGAATCGTATGAGAAATAAAGAATGTTAAAAACGTTGTTAATGAAATTATATTTGGCCAATACAAAATGGAAAATTATCAAATTTTTACATTTTTCACAAGAGCAATATGCAGAAATCACGGACTCGCTCCTGTTTAGCATCACTGCCACTAATGCCGTAGACCAGCCTCAAGAGGGTGTGAGATGACAAAATGCACCCCTTAAACAAACGCCAGCGCCGTGGGGCTGTTGGCGTCGGCTCCAAAATGGCCTCTATCAAATATTTAGGCAAACAGTGGTAAATACACAAACCCCTGGAGGAGTCTGGAGAATGTTGGCAAAATGTGTTTACATCACTTCCTCTGCATCTCCTCTGGATAGCCTTTTGTTATACAAAGAGCTTTCAACAGTGCAAAATGTGTTATTCCAATTGTTTACCTCTTCTTCAATCCCGATAATTCATCAATTAAATAAAGAAAAATTACTTCTTTGGACTAAAACAATGTAAGAAAAGGATTTATTGAGAGCTTAAGAACTTCGAGCAGAAAGTGGTGTAGGCCTACTGCCCAGCCCAGCAGAGAAACTAAAGGAATTATAATGTTGTTTCCCTCCGATGATGATCAAACATAATCCCGTGCGTGTGTGAAGCGCCCTTGATACATGATACGAGGGAGAGGACAAAAAATACTCGAGGCACGCGAACAAGATCCTGCAGAGGGCGCTTTGTTGTGGAAATTAGCCATTCACCCTTTGACTGCCCGTGAAATCGCACCCCTAAACTGCTATGAAACTGTTAGGAGCTGATTATGCTTATCGATTCTTTTTTTACATTTAATTTGTAAAAGTGGTGATACTGTATATTTTTTATTCATACAATCGTTAATTACGTCTAATAACAGCCTAATTACGTCAATAAATAGTTGGATGTTCTTAAAATCTGTGGAAGTATACTTAGTGATTGCGATATTTTTTAGTTTGCTTATTTGTCAATTCTTCATTTCCCTCGTGATAAGTTTTGTTTGGTAAACTTTCAAGAATCTTGATTAAAATCTGTTGATGAGTACCTATCATTATAAAATGATAACCTTTCTTTTTCTTTGAAATGTCACGGTCGTCCTAGTCCACCTAGCCGACGTCATACGGTTAAAAATTTAAAATACCCTACATTAAAATATTTTAGTTCATTAAGGCAGTCTATGGGTGTTTTAAAACTTATTAAAAAAGTAATCATTTTATTTTTTATTTGTTAATTTTAGCCTTCTTTATAATATGACGCAGTTTTAGTCACCTTAAAATTATTAAAATTGTTATCGATTTTTAATTTTTAGTAATAATGTACATAATCTAGTAGGCCTAGTAGCTTTCTCTGCCTCTTAACATACAAATTTAATAGTTTAGCTATCCTATACTATAATACGAGCAATGTCTGAAGGGATGTGTGCCCCACGATCTCGAAATCTAGCGGGTAGTTTTTGCTTAAACTTTGCATTTAAGAGTGGTTTGGTCTAAAAAAAGTTTAGAACCAATCTCAATCCCAGGAAAAAACGAATTTGTTGAAAATTTAAGTTTAAAAATCGTAATTTTTAACATTGGTCTTATGGGTTGCTATTTGAGTAACGAAATAACAATGAAATGTAAACAAAAATAAAGGAACATTAATGTTAAGCAATTTTTTTTGAAACAGCTGTTAACTGTAAAGAGGTATAGTTGGTTGTTGGCAAGGCAAATAGAATCCTACCAGGTAGCGGACATCTGCAGACGACATGTCCAAGCCACGCCAGTGTCGTCATCTTTGTTTACATTTTGCAATTTTGTTTACATTTCGTGCAGCACTTTAACCTCAACGAAACGAAGAGGCTTTGTTGAGAATATCAACGATATTAACTTAATGATTATTAACCAAACTAATATTGTCAACAGGATGTTTTTATGAAACTCTGTTTTAATAAATTAAACATACTGCATAGACTAATACCAAGTTTTGAATGTAGAAAATTCTATCATTTAGTCCAGTTAAGTGCTTGGTGAAATTTAACATTCCTAGATGAATTTCACTGCAAATTTTCTCGAAAGTCATTTTGATCTAACTCACAAATGGATAGCATAAAACTTAGGCACATAATATACTAATTTTTCGTTATGTCAAATCATCATTAGGCCTACTGAAAAATATAGCTAATCTGTGTCTGGAAAATAGTGAGTCTACAGAAATGACCTCCAAGCTTTTCCAGAAAGGCAGAACTTACCTACGAGAAATTTATTTATTTCTTCCAATTGCAAAATATTTAAGTTGAAAAAAAAAAATACTTTCCCGTCTAAATGAATTGAATATTATTTTATGGGTGGGGAATGGCTCTAGGTCTACTTGGATCGATAGCCTATGATATTCTTTCAGATTAGGCTTACACTGAGAAAAATCCATACCCTAGATTGCATGTAATTACTGATTTAACAGGATTCTTGTTGTAGCTACATGCCGACTGGGGCAAACACCAGAATCACACATTCTGGCTTGGGCCCACCTCTAGTGGTATAATGTAAAAACTGTTGAAACTAGATTCCATGCGTTACCCATGCTATACATGTTGGCACCACAAGCCAAGCTGGTGTATGCAAATCAATGAGGTAATAGTTAACCCTAGATCATACTAGTGACATTTGTTTACTCTAGAAATCTAGAGCTTTCCATTACACCAGTTTTCTTGTAACGCCACCAGTTAATAAAGCGTAGCGCAAACAAACTTTAAAGACTGAACACCCAGCCAATGCTAGGGTGTGCAACGTACCCCAGCCGTACCCGTGGTGGGCTCAAGATTACTATGCGTTTGACTAACAACCGCGCTTGCGCAGATGCATGGTTGCATCATTCTCGGTCTGATCCTCTCCATTCCGTCTTTTAGTTCCAAATTTACAGCTCTGGGATCAGGACCTATTCCTAAGTTATTATATAAGTGAGTTTCTAAGTGTCTATTAGTTCCTAAGTTGACGTTATATGGACGAAGAAACTTACTCGAAGAAGGTACTCTATGAGTGGGTGCACTATGTGAGTTCCCTGTCTCCAGATAGTGATATAGTGATATAGTGGGTGCTCTCCTGTTTACAGGAGAATTTAAAAGTGAGTTAACGGAATTGTTAAGTTTATTCGCTAAGTAAAATAATTAGCTCTACTCTCTTATAAATGTTTCGATCAACACAGCAGTGGAATAAAGGACCGACATCCCTTGTAACAGTCGTGAGTAGTTTAATGAATAGTTTTACTGAATCGTTTGTATTAGGTATTGATATTTATATTTTATTTAAATATCATACTTATATAAATATTTTATGTATAATTATAATTTAATAAGTGTTAAATATTTATTACAATGATATTAGTTTCATAGTTTTTTATGAGTATGGATAAGTTTTGTTTTGCTTTTAGCAAATTTTTCTCCTTGCTTAGCAATACGCTCAGGGATCGCAATTTCAGCTTAACGTGAGCTTACCGATTTATATTACGGAAAATATAAATACTATAGATATCTTTAGATTTTATTTTAAATGCTAATTGAAATATTTTTCGTAATATAAATCGGTAAGCTCACGTTAAACTGCAATAGTGATTGATGAGCGTATTGCCAAGCAAGAAGAAATAATGGTAAAAAATAAAAATAAATAAATAAATAAAAACTTATCAAAACTAATAAAATACGGACATAGCCTATATTATTTTGATGAATAGTTTTAACACTTCTAATGATATTTAAATACTTATATTCCCAGAAATAATAATCGACAATACAGTGTTTACTACAAATTGGTACTTATCAATGGATTATGGAGAGAAAAAATCATAAATTTTGTTATGATTAGATTTATCGGTCAAAAATATTTAAAAACTATTAATCTTATATCGTTTTATTGAGTGTTAAACGCTATTTTTTGTAAAATGTGTAATGTGCACACATAAGGTAATTTTAGCTGAAAAAAAATAAGTAGGGTTACTGCACGTTTGCGGGTTTCAAAGCAAGTAATAGATGTTTTCTGAAAAAAATAAGCATAATACTAAAAAAGTGCCATAATGTCTATGTTTTTTGCAAATATCTCGGAAAGCACAAGAGAAATTTTAGGGCAAACTTCAGATTCAAATTCGGCAGCCCAAAAATATATAAAAGAGCAGAGAAACTCGATACTATGATGTTTTTTCAAGAGAGTTTATTTTACTGTATGGTTTTACTGGCAACAAGATCCAAATTAATTTAGTTATTTTATTGTGAAGGTATGTACTATTTCGGATATTGTTTACCCTACATACATGGTGTTGGGTTAAGGCGAGCTACCCATTAAACTAGTGAGCATATATTTCCCTGCCTTTGGTATGAAGTACAATATTTTAAGAGAAATAATGATAAATTGGGGACAGTAAAAATAGTTTTCCTATAGTGGATTAAATTTATTTGGTGTTGTCATCTAGGTTGTGAATGGACATAGCCTACTTGAGTAGAGAGAATGTGCTGGCAGGGGTTTGGCACTAGACAGTACTGTGGTCGCAACTAGAAAGGGTGGAACACGTACTAAGAGAGGTGGCTGCTAGCTGGCTGGGGTCTAGTGCTAGAAAGTACTGTGGTCGCAACTAGAAAGGTTGGAACGCAAACTAGACGCGAAGAGAGGTGGCTGCTAGCTGGCTGGGGTCTGGCACTAGACAGTACTGTGGTCGCAACTAGAAAGAGTGGAACGCAAACTAGACGCGAAGAGAGGTGGCTGCTATCTGGCTGGGGTCTGGCACCAGACAGTACTGTGGTTCCAACTAGGCAGAGTGTTATGCACACCAGAGCTGTATGTCTGTTACCTCAAGAATTAAAGAGAGAGTTATTACGTCATCAGGTTGTGACGTCACATGTATAGCCTAGGATATCCTGTGGAGCACGCTAGCCGTGGCTGGAGTCATGACACTAGACCTGTCTAGTGGTATCCTCAAGATTGCTTCTCGGTCTGCAAATAACAGTTTTTAATGTGACGGCCTCATTTTTTTTTGTGGACACCACAAGGCATTTTTCTCAGTGTAGGCTGTTTCATTTAGCAAGGCTCAAGATTTAGCATAGGACTTATGAAATTGGACTCAATCAAACACTAATTAAGTTGGATCATTAAACCTATTCAAACCAACCCAATGACCACCAATTCAATGATGTTTCAAGTAGGCCTAAGCCACAGAATTTGCTTCATTAAATAGTGAAGCCGATTAAGGCTAGATCTAGGGCCTTATACCTGATATATCAGTAAAAACAAATAGTAACTTACGGTATTAAGTCAGTAGAAAAAAACTTAAAAATAAGGAAAATTGAGTTAGTTTGCGTTGTCACATCAGGGAGTAATATTTTCACATTTTCAATAAAGAAAATTGTTAAATAACGGCCTCCTAAACAGGAAAATAAAATGCCATGTTTTATCCAAAAGCTGTAGGAAAGTGGCTAACATAACCAACTGCGCTACTAGTCCAAAGGTGAAGATGACGTTTAGGGTTTAGGCCACTTTAAATTTTAGTCATTCGGTAAACCTCGAAAACTGATTAATCGAATTTTTTGAAAGGAAACCCTCATCATTGTTTTAGACAGAAAAAACATTGCCTAATTTCCTTAAAAGTTTTGCTCAGGACAGGCTTGTATTAACTTAGTTTCAGTATGATATTTTGTTTCCGTAATTTATAACACAAAACTTAGTTTGGGGCGTAAGGCCTACTGTAACAATGCACATTATACTTGACTTGTACTATATTGATTTGATGCCTCCAATAGTGGCCAATATTCGTTGGGACTTCACCAATTAGTCTAAGTTCACATGTCCATAAATCTTTGTTAAAAATAAATCTTTAGGCCCTAGGTCTATTTATTATTTAAAATGCATAGTGATTATGTAGAAGAAAATCTATATTTGCAGTGATAGAAACCATTGTATTGGCATAGTTAGAGAGTTTTTGCACATTCAAAAATCAATACGGTAAACGCTATTTAATTATGTTGGATTTAGCTATTTTAACTGCTTGAATTTACAAACACTGGTCGAGAAGTGATCAGTTTAAAGTACTTTATTACACATTGTTTATTCAGTTTAACTATGCTTCTTAATGTAGCCTATTATTCTAAAATTTACAAATTTAAAAAAATAGTAAGTATTTACTATAAGATTTATTGTATGTTTCAAAAACTCTCTATTAAGGTGCATTTACACCAGAGGTTGACAACCAAAAGTTGTCGACTTTAGCCATATCAATGTAACAGTAGAAGTCGTCAAATTTTGTTTGTCAACCTCCGGTGTAAACGCACCTTTAGGGTATGTTTATTAATGCTTTAGACTATTATAGTGGTTGTAATGGTTTACAAAATTTTCAAGGACTACAGATGGCTCGATGTATCTGTGCTCATGGCTTTCGAGAAAAGAGGATGGTTTAGCGATGCGGTGGGGTTACTTTTCTAAAAGCAACCTTCTGTTGTAACTAGGTCGACATAAAGATCCAAAAATTTTGCATTCAATCTGAGACAAAACGCGAATAAAATCAATTTTAGAATATACTCATCGAAAGCCATGAGCACAGATACACCGAGCCATCAATAGCTGATGGGTGGCAAACAAAAATGTATTAGTTCGGTTTTCAAAAGTAGGCATAGCCTACCAGCATCTGCATTTGAAATTGTATTTAAGTTAAATAAGTTAGTGGCATTCTTTGAGGAGTAAAAAAAGTGATTCTAAAGTAAGGGATTGAGATTTGGGTATACAATTTAATATCCTACATTTTAATCTTCTTGCCATTAAGATGAAATTAAATTAGCCAAAGACTAACTCAATAAGAATGTATTGTTTACAATAGGCTACGTTATCTATATGAAATTAGGGAAAGTCACAATTAAAAGGAGGTATTTATTTATTTTTTATTTATGTAAAATTAAAGTTGTTTTAGTTCTGCCAATTGTAGTTTGAAAATAACCACAAAACACAGTGTTCCTTCGTGAACAATCTTCCCTCTTCCAATCTTAATTTTTTACACATGAAAAAACGTTGCAATTTTGAACTATTTAGAATAATGAACCTTTTGTTGCATTTCTCCAATTAAACTACACACACAACAAAACATTTTTCAAATTTGAAACAGCTAGCCTACTTTATTTCCCTGAATTGTAAAATTAACATCACGACGACACTGACAACAAAAATACTTTAACCTAATTTAGTTATTGTTTAGTTTGAGATTTTGCCATTTTGACAATAATGATGTAGTTTGTTGTGGTTGAAAACAGGTGGCCACGCCAGAGACGTCACTAGGGTTTGTTGGTGTCCGCTACCTGGTAGGGTTCTAATTGCCTTGGTTGTTGGTGGAAATATTAAAATTGAATTAAAACCAACGAGCAAGGTTCGGTTAAACCTGGCACTAATAGCTAAAGTAAACAGAGACCATTGCACATAGATTACTAAACAAGATAGAAATGTATTTTACATAATAGATCTTGATTGTTTCCAACCCTACAAAATTATCATGTTCAGTTCGTCAGCAACGCCATTCGTCGCTGAGTGCCCCTTCAATTCCATTCTTGCAATCTTGCTACAGGCCGGACCTAGACTCATGTTTAATTCATAACAATTAATTTTTCTAACGTCTTCTACGGAATCAAACACAGTTTTTCGTCTGTAATTCAAATCATCGTTAATCGCTGGTGTTTTCATAATTTATTCAGCCTCTAATTTATCAGAAAAGTCATTGTGATATCGTAGGAAGTTCTGTTGAATGCTGTATAAAAGCTATATAAAAAGTTATATATAATTTTGAAATTCAAGATATTTTTACGAATTCCAAACATTTTCTGGATTCTTCATTATGCAACTGCTAACTGTTACATAAACTGTTTCTAAATGCATGCATTACATTACAATATCAATCACTTTATTGTGTATTTTTGTTGTAAGAGGTTTTTATCAATAAATCTACCATCATATCTCCTAAGCGGAGGTAATTGTTGATCAATTTATCTCTTTTTGCACATCCAAACGTTGGTTCTCCAAGTAATGGATGAGTAAAAACACGTATTAGTTTTTCAAATACGTAATATATTATATTGCTACTTAGAAATAAAAATAAAATTAATTACTACATACTACTGCGGTCATTCACTTAGTTTATCGGCGAAAAATTTTATAAGGAGGAAGATTATAATTATAATATGATAAGGTGTTGGAAAAACATGAATTAAAATAGCTAAAGCAGTCGTTTAGTTTTTTTTTCTTAGTTTTCATATTTTATAGTTTTTTTCACTGATAGTGAATTTTGTCTGCATACTCACTAGCCCAAACGAATTGACATTAAAATATAAAGTAAGTATTTAATCAGAACCTTAATTATATTATTATTTCTTTATGGAGGATCATCCACCACAATAATTATAAATGAATTTATTTTCCGCAGCTCATTATAATCCAAATTTGTTAAAAAAATTGTTCCCCAACAAACGCAGTAGTGATGGAGATTGTCTTATCACGACATACAAGCAGTCCCACTGATAATTACCGTACTGATAAATGGCTTATTGCAAAATTTTGGCCAACTTAAACCTATTTTGGTATCTAAAATACTATTATAATATAAAGTATAGTACACTATTTGTGGATTATTTTAGCTAATTGGATAATTTATGCTTTTGAAAATATGAGAAAGTTTTTATATCATGCCTAAATACTAAACAATAAATTATTGTTGTAACTGTTTTTTTTTTTTTTTTTTTTTTTTTTTTTTTTTTAATACTCATGACTCTTTTTTCCTCCCTCACAAGTTTGATCTCAACATCTGTTTTGTCCTTGTGCTTTAAGATGCTTTGCTTCTGATCAGTAGCCCTACAGTCTGGGTATAAATTTCTTATTTGAATGTCTCAATGAACTCTTGTAATTCAGATTATATTTTATTTTTAATTAGTTTAATTTCAAATTGTTTTTAAGTCCTCTTTTCAAAATTAAAAATTTCCAAAAGAGTTCTAAGTTTAGGTGAATCTTGAGAATCGATATTGGGGATTGGTATTATTTGTTCTTATTTCAGGAGGAAAATTAATGTGTACCATTTTTCTGACTAGTTTTGATAGACTTATTCTGAAATCTTTTTTTATATTATTATTTATAAAAAATATTGTATTTTTTTATTTTTT
This sequence comes from Neoaliturus tenellus, assembly GCA_030545055.2. Classification (NCBI taxonomy): domain Eukaryota; kingdom Metazoa; phylum Arthropoda; class Insecta; order Hemiptera; family Cicadellidae; genus Neoaliturus; species Neoaliturus tenellus. The sequence goes on along the minus strand of CM061533.1, from coordinate 95,194,460 downwards.
TGTATTTGTAAAAAATATAATAGTATTTTTATTATATTATATTTTATATTTTCATATTTAAATATGACACTATGAAATAAATGAGTTGCTAATATTTAAATTAAATATTATAATATTTAGATCCCTCAATCGATAAGGATTGAGTTAAACACTACGTCCATAAACCAGTTAACTACTAGATTCTCTAAATTTCAACTTACAAAGTCTATGGGTTTAGGAGGAACAGTATTAAGGATATAGACCCCAGAACCACCACAATTTTTTTCAAAAGGTTTTTTGTAGCTTCTTTATCATGCACGGTAAAAAGTCTCTTTTGTAACACCCGTGCCTTTGCATAAAATTATAGTCCTTGCAAGCCCCGATAATGAATAACTGTTTACTCTTTATTTTTAACAACCTACCAACGTTGATTTTAATCTACATACATGCTTTGTTCCAAAGTCATATTAACATAGATCTAAAACGTTACGATTTTTCATAATGCAAATAAAATATTTTGAATTTAACTAATTGTAGCCTACACAATTATAGCCTATAAGGAATCACAGAAATACCTAAAATCGGAATTTTTCATTGGATTTGTTTGTTAGCAACAAATAATAAAATAATATATAGGCATATATATATACTACATTATATACATGCATGTACAGGGAGAAAAAAGTCTGGAAACGATATAACATCTTTAAAAGCATTTAAGTAGTCAAACTAAAACTTTGCAAATTGATTTTAAGTGACAAAGTCTACTTCCTAAAGTGCTTCTTTGAACCTCCAAGGGGGGTCGGTCCATCAGGAGTCAGAAAAAAATCTTAGATGTATTCATATAATTGAATATAAACACCAGATATATTAGGGTCAGGCTCGACATGCGACTACCTGAATAAATTCGGCTGTCAGGGCTGTCCCAACATGCAAGTGGAAAGGGTCAAATGAAAACAGCTGTATATAAATTAATATTCCTAAATGTAATCATGTGTTCACCACTAAAATATCTCCCTTACGAATTACTCTGAAGACCAGTGGGGCAGAGCCCTATTGTGGTTGGGAGTCCATTTTTCTGGAGTTTTCAGGTCGAGAGCTTTCAATCAAGTATATGGTTGTAGGGGTTTTGACTTTTGGGAATGCTTAAACAACTTGTGTTACATCCTACATTCCAAACACAACTTTCAATTATATACTATTTAACTTGTTGCTTAAAATCAAGCAGTTTAATATAGGCCTAGACTATCCCATTTAATGCTAAAATTGTTACATTTAGTTTCAGATCAATAACACCCTACCAATCCAATATTGTGATTATCAGTAGCCAATCCTAAAAAATACACACTTATTTACAGCTTTAAATTAACAATCAGATTCAAGCTACTCTGAATTAGGGGATTTTAAACGAATATCCTCTGTTGGAAAAACCCCATAATGGTGGTGCCGGAGGTTAGAAGGCGCCTCACAATTGAAGGCCTTCAATTGTAGCCTTCAGGCTTCCTAAGCCTTTAACCGTGTTAACTTTTTACCACAATGAAACCAGATGCCAAACACAACACTCATTAAAATTTGCATATACAGATACACGTAAATTCCATCAAGCCATAAAACATGTTAACGAAATGAACTTTTTTTATTAAAACTGACACGGAGGAGTAAGGCTGGGTATATATATTTTTTATTTTCAGTATGTGTAACCAGGGTATAGGCAGAGTAAATAAAGAAATCGTCAGCACAACACACAAACACATTATTTTGTTCTTACTATTCATTGGACAAAGAAGCAGTTTTGAAACTCTCATGGGAACATTTAAAATAGTTTTAAAACTGTTGAGCATTCTAATATACCACAATGCTTTTAACCATATAGTTTGACCTGAAAAAAACCACTGAAGACAACAGATTTGTGAATTATCAAATGGCCATTCCTTGCAGTTTCTTCATGAACGGATGAGTCTCTGAAGAACATTGATTTGCAATAATATCTTTCACTTTATTGAAGTATGTTTCTTCTTTTAAAATACTTTCTCTCAGCTGCCTTTCTTCTTCCTCGCACTGTTTCATCTAAAATGCAAACATAACTCATAAGTTAAGTGATATCAATTAGGTGTTATGATGTTTTATTGAACTATTTTCTTGCTCGTACGTACTTTATAAATAGGTAAACACATAAGAATTTTAATGATTCCAATATCTTACATATATAGTTCTTAATTTTTAAACGGAGGAAGGTAAATTTGTTTGAGAGTTTATACAATTCCATAATATTATGTCTTTGTTCTTGTTCATGCTACTTACAAGAATCAATTTGTTGTCTTCTATTTGCTTCGCCAAATCCATTAGGTATTCCTTCTGTTCCTTTGCTTTCGCTCTTTTCTGTTCCTCTTCCAAATGGAGGTGTTCCAATCGCATAAGTTCTGCCAACCTTGCCTCCTCCTCTTCTTTCTTCTTAAACTCTTCTTTTTCTCTTTCTTTTGCCTTCAATTGTAAGCACCGCTCTCTTAAAACAGCCTAAAATACATATATCAATCTAAAAAGTAGAAACGGGGGAGCAAGAAGTGCAGTACAAGTGTTCATAATGGCAACCCCTGTATTTAATAATTAAGGGCTCTTTCACACGAGGCCACCGGAGGCTGCAACTGGTGGCCGCCACCGGTTACCGGCCGGGTAACTGCAGTTGACAGTACAGGCAACTATCAAGACACTCCATCAATAGCCACCACACAACTAGTCGAGAAAATGCTGACGAGTAATGAACATCTCCTTCTTCTCGCGTTACTAATCAAGAAAAGAAGGCGAAGACGCAGGCGTATGTTCCATGTTCATCCAACGACTAGAAAGGACAGTGGTCTTTATTCCTCTTCCTTTTTTGCCGCAACTTCCTCCTTATTTTTCTTATGGTCACTCATTATAAAAAATATATATAAAAAAATTAAAAAAAACAGTCTACTGTACATGAAACAACTATCACAAGTCCGTCCGTATCTGTCTCCGCTCGTGAACTGACAGACTGTATACCCCAAAACAGGTTACACGCTTCGAGTGGAGGACACTAGTGCTAGCGTCTGAAAGCTCCCATTTCTTTCAATGCCCCAGGGTGAGTTGCCGCCACTGCGGTTGCCGGCTTGCAGTTGCGCGAGGAGACACTGCTCGGCCACTGTGTCCTGACGGGCAACTGCAGTGGCCACGTCTGAAGGCCCCCATTTAAAACAATGTTTAAGCTGTGGCAGGTAACCGGTGGCGGCAACCAGTTGCAGCCACTGGTGGCCTCGTGTGAAAGGGCCCTAAGATTAGAGTTAGCACGGAAATTTATATTTTACATGTAAAAGTAATAGCAATTCCTTTAGGCTTTAAACTGTTGTATTTTAGTCTTCAAGGCCTACTGGGTATTTTTCTTCCTTGTTAGCTTGGCTGTGAGGATTTTAATGACAAAACTTTCAAATGAAAAAATCAAATAAACATTCTGTGGGAAGTTAAATTAAATTTCACACATGAATATACCTTATCTTAAAAGAAATTAGTTTGAACGTTTGGACTCATTTTGATATGTTAAATTCATTAAAATTTATTCATGGACAGTATTCAAATCAATCCTACTGCTCACTTTTAAAAGGTTATTATAAACTACCCTCTTTATCAGTAATTTAAAGTTGTGTGTGAGAATTTTAAACTGTACCTCTTTTAGTTTCATAGCGGCCTCACACTTCTTGACTTCCGCTTCATGTTTCTTCGCCTCTATCTTAGCAACTTCTCGCGCCCGCAATTCGTCAACTTCTTCTTCCTGCCTCTTCCTCTGTTGAGCCATCTCTTCCAAGTGTGCTCTGAACAAGTCTGACTCTTTACGAAGTTGAGACTAAAAAATAATTTAAAGAAATATTAGAAATTATTATTGACAAGTTCCAATGTGCAAATTTTCTTCAATGTTATGTAAAATATTTTTTTAAACTTTAAATAAGTAAATAATGCCATGGTTAAGAATGATAATTAATTTTGTCTTAGTGCTCTTCTATCGCAAAGGCATTAGTTTTTCAAGCTTGTGAGTCTACTGTTTTAGTGCAACTGGATTTGTGAGAAGAAGTAAGAGGGTTGGGTTGGGACTAGGGAATCCAATCACAGAATCCCACTTGTTTTTTGTAGCCATTTTAATTTCAAGATTTTTAAAGTTCAATTCCCAGATTTTTGGAATTAATTAATTACTGGTATAAAATGATTTTTACTGTTAAAACCGTTACAAAATGATATTTCTGGAATAAAATTTTACTTTAAAAGTTACACGGAAAAGTTATATAATGAAATAAAATTCTGTTATTCTAGTAACTTTACAAATATTAATGTTTTAGAAGTATATTGTTTTTTATTTAATTACAGTTCAATTTTAAGGACTTCCACAACTAAAATTGAAAGGTGTTAAGTCTTAGATTATTTGTCACTTTAGATACAAGTCACAAAAATTTATTTAAAGTTACAGATGAAAAGCTTTGGAAAAGCTTCAATGGTAGTAGCTGTCATCTTAATCAGTCAAAAAGGTAGGACCCCTCCTCTGTTTTCCCCTCAAACACCTTCCCCTCATCTTGGCAAGGTTGACATTAGACAACAGCAACTCACCTTGGTATCCTGTACTTTTTCTTGTTCTTTCCTCAGCTCCTGCTGAATCAGCTGACAGAACATATCGTTGAGGACCTTCTCTTGAGCTTTCCTGCGCTCGTGTAACTCTGCGCTCTGTCGGTTAACTTCCATCATTTCCTCCAGCAGCTTTTGTTTTTCCCGTTCTTTTTCTCTTCTTGCTAAAATAAGTATTTCAATTAGTTGCTATACTAAGTGTCATAGGTGTAGGAGGGCTCTGGTAAAAGTGAATTTCAAGAATTTATATATCCCTATAGGGTAGATACAGACTAAAACATTTGAGCAGTATAAATGTATATCCAGCATTATTTACATATAGGGGAACACTATTACCCAGTTAAGCATTGAGGGGAATTTATGATAACAGAGCAAAAGTTGCAACCTCTCGGAGAAGGCATCAGGAAAGATGATAAAAAATCAATTTTACAAAATAGTAAAACTTTCGTGTACACTTTAATACCTTTTAAAAGTAGGCATTACGGCATTGTTCAAAATGTTTTCTCTTACTTAATTTTTTTGTAGTTCATTACAGATCATGAGATTAAAGAATAATTTTGTATTTAATTGTTTTATAATAAAATATTATATCCGTTGCAAATTATGTTAGGAAAAAATCTTTCATCGTGCATAAAAACTAATTTGTTTGATAAAACAATTATTCTTTAAAAATTTACAAGTAATATCTGTTAAAACACGTTAATCTAAATTTTTTTGTTTCAAAAATGAACATCTTAATTTTAATCATAATCATGGAATTATGAAAAAAAAAAACAAATTTTAAACACTTCAAAAGTGTTTAAAACAGTGGCAGATGATTTATTGTACCTAATTCCTCTTCTTGTAATAGCTTCTCTCTTTCTTTTTCCAACTTTGAACGTTCTTCCATCTTGAGCCTTAGTTCTTCTTCTTTATATAGTTGGAGACCTTTTATTTGGTTTTGAAGTATGTTATTAATTTCGTCCATTTTATTTTTCCTTTTACGAGCTTCCTCCTCTTCATAAGCAACCTATACAAACAGAATTATTTGAAATAATTTGTGTAATGTAAAATCCTATACTATAATACGACCAATGTCTGAAGGGATGTGTGTTCCACGATCTCGAAATCTAGTGGTTAGATTTTGCTTGAACTTTGCATTTAAGAGTGTTTTGGCTCAAAAATAAGTTTAGAAACAGCCTCAATCCCAGAAAAAATTGTATTTGGTCTAAATTTAAGTTTGAAAATCATAATTTTTAACATTGGTCTTATGGGTTGCTATTTTGGTAACGAAATAACAACGTAAGGTATACAAAAATAAAGGAACATTAACGTTGAGCAGTCTTTTTGAAACAGCTGTTAACTGTGAAGAGGTATAGTTGGTTATTGGTGGAAATAGCTTTATTACTATGACACTTTAATAACAAAAGTAAATTGAAGCCAACGAGCAAGGCTCTCGGTTAACCTGGTACTGTGACTTAAAAACACAAATGTTCACATTTTAAAATTTAGGTTATCAGAATATATTTAATATAGCTTATTAAAAAGTTTTATCTCTAAATAAATTGTATGACAAATTGTATTTAGGAAGTATTACATGCCTTCCCAAACACTGAAAAAACACTGAGTCTGATTGGTCAACAGCATATATTTTAGATTAATATGGTTTTCTAATGCATTAAATTGAACAATTTAGGATCTCTAAAGTTGTTAAATTCAACATTCCTTGTATACCTTTCAATCATACTTCATAACAGTCATGTGTATGCAACAGTGGCGGTCCAGGGGGGCCCGCGAGCTGGGGGGCTTACGAGCCTTGGCTGGGATATATATATATATATTTTTTTTTTGGGGTAACTTTGTTGGGGCCTGGGCTCTCAAAGGCCTTGTGACGGGCCCTGCTACACGGGCCCCTGTCTATTATAAAATTATTTATGATAATATTGTCAAGAAATTACTAAATTATTAAGCTTTAAACATAATTGTGCATAAAAACTGCGCTAACCATCATTATTTACAGAGCTGAAATAAATATTTGTATTTAATTCATGATACGAAGAATGTGAATTATTATAGCCATCTGCACTACTATGTAGAGATGGCTAATGTAGGCTATTGTTTGTAGTTGCACGATAAGTAGTGCAACTGTCTACGTTGCGTGGGCGTCTCATGTTATGGCTCACAGACTGGAAGTACAGTAAACATTCGGTCCTTAAGGAAAAAAAATAATTTTAGATATGGGTGATGGTGATTTTATTTGTAGTCGGATTGCGGAACGGTACGTCGATTTACGAGAACGTGCTTCGAGTCTGCGAGGGTTGAACTAGGACTGAATGTTACAGGTAGTAACAATAGCTAAGCTGGTACTTATTTTGACAGATCAATAAAAATTCTCTATTAACCTAAGTCAAAACATTGTCTACTTTAATGCGGGTTGCATCAGCGGTCCTCGCAGCTGGCGTGAAGGCGCTAGAATAGATTAAATACGTACGAAATAGTAAAGAGTGATGTCTACATCAGTTAAAACTTAGTTTGATATGAGTCAGCAGCAGAATGTTCAGAGAAAGGTCTTTGCTTAGCATCCACCCACTACTGCGCCTAAACTGCCATGCTAACTCCAGGTGGAAAATGTTTTTAAATGTATCATAATGGCGTGGAGAGGGGGGGGGGGGCACTGAACAAACTTACTTGCGGGGGTGGGGGGGCCGCGGGTTCCTATCACCGCCACTGGTATGTTGGTTTTTTGAAGGAGGTTTTGATGAAACTTCACAAAGGTATCTTCATAGGTATGGGACTATCTTATATCTAAACAAACGAATGTGTGATATGGTTATCCAAAATACCAATTCTATACAACGCCTTGAGGTAGGCAGTAAGAGATTAAAAATAAGTCAAAGATAATAATTGACCGATCTTGTAAATGACGAACCTTGGAGGTTCTATATTGTAAGATCTTTATTAAATATTACCATCAAGGCATGGTTCTTGTTTGCCACATCTTCCCACATTTTCTCGATTTCTTTATCCGCTTCCCTCTGTTTCTGTTTGTCTTCAATTTGTTTCCGCACCGCCTCGGCAACCTCTTTGGTGTTCAGTGCTTCCCTGAACGTCCTCAACTCTTCACAGCGATTCCTTTAGAAAAAGTATGTTCTCAACATTTTATTAATGCTTAAAAATGCTTCTAAATACTTTATTGTTTATTAGAATAGTTGTTGCTTGAAATTGAGCAATTTATTTTGATACAATACAAATGTTACTTTTAGTTCTAAAATCAATGACATCCGACCGATCCAATGTTGTGAATATCTATAATACCAAAAACTACACGTATTTACAGCTGAAAATTAACAGATGTTTAAAATACTTTATTCAATCCCAATGTTATTTTAATGGGAAATTTTGAGATTTTAATGGTGGATAGCGCCTTTATTATCAGGCCGATTCTCATCAATTTTTTGCAGAAACAACTTCAGTCCAAACCCTATCCAAAGACACTTCAGACTTGAAAATGTGTTGAAAATTGTAGGGAGTTCTGTACACAAAAAAAGCCCTTAGCATATTAAATAAGTATAGATTCTTTATTGGTTCTGAGTTATTACTGTAAGATAAAAGAGCTGTAGCTATCCAGCTATCTGGTGAATAAGCTGGTGGTTTTATATTCTGAAAAAACTGTTTATACAGTATTTTATAAATAAAAGGTACCATGGTGATTCATAAGCACAGATAGTTGACAGCAATTAATTGATAGATGAATATATAAAAGTTACATTTTGATTAACTAATTTATTATTTGATATTATTTATACATACAAAGTTTAAAAGATATGCTAATATAAAGTTTGGGTGGTTTGCTTATTTAGTTTTGAGCTGCTAAACTGGAGTAAAATTATCATGGTTGCAAGCTAAAATTGAAGCCATCTTATTGGGAACAACTACACCGTAGCAACTAGGCAGTTGACTGTTACTCTGTCTGTGCAACCTTCACCCCCTTAATCCACATAAGTTGCTTTAGGTTCTCCTCCCCAAGACCCTCTTCTTCTCTGTTTTTTTCTCGTTTCACAATGTCAGAAGAATGCTATGTTTACAGTCCCAGGAGTTTGTTTGATCGCCTCTATGCCAATGCTAATTAACAATGATAAAAAATTAGGACACGTAACAATACTACAGAGGGTTCACAGCTCCTGAGCTGTTTGGACTATCACTGTGTTAACATTGGAGATGGCAAACATTCACTTTTAAGGATAAATCATATTTTTTAGAGTCCTTACTATAAGTTGATAGCAGATAGTTGAATGAACAACAACCATAAGAGTGTCCCTAAGACGGAAAGACTCACATGTACTGCTGGAGCCGTTTCTCCGCCGCCAGCGCTTCGTCCTCCGCCCGCCGCCGCGCTCGCACCGCCACCGCCCTCAGCCGCTGCTGCTCCGTAACGTCGTCTGCTACCCGCTGTGCCTGCGCCACCATCTCCCGCATGTGCGCACGCTCTTCGCTCAGCAGCAGGCTGCGCAGTCTGGTGAGCAAACAAGTTACAACTGATTCAAAAGTCATCATGATACAAAAGTGAGTAAAGTTCTGATCAAATACATATATGATTGAAATTGAAATTTGGATTGGGTTCCTACACCCCAGGCCTGCTGGCCAGAGAATGAGAGGGGAGGAGGGGCAAAATCCTTGGGTTTCAAGGGGGCCCAACCTCGGCCATAGGCTTTAGATATAATAATATTACACAAATTCCAAAAAAAAAAAAAAAAAAAAAAAAACTCCTTATATTGATAAGTTTTACAATAGGTTGAATTTGATTGTGGTTTTAATTATAAAATTAACACATTAAATACTATGCAATTGAAAAAAAAATGTGCAAGAAATTTATTTTTTTTGCACTTATTTAATTATAATTAACGGGAAAGCGTTTACAAGGGAACGTGAAGAGGGGTGGAAGTACCTGAAATGGTTCACTTGAATAAATAAAAAGAAAAAATGTTTAAATTGTTTTGAATTGATTTTAAAACTTCTATCAATAGTAAAAAAATCCCACGTCTAACTTACATTAGTTTTGAAACAAGTTTAAAATTGTTTTGATATACTTCAAATGGTACTTGGGTACAAACATACATATATATGGGTTTGCAGTAAGTTTATTTCATTAAAACTTTAAAACAATTGAAGGGCTTTGTATTGGAAATTTCCCAAAATGAGTTTGCAGGGAGGCCCATAAAACTCAGTTACGCCACTGCCTACTTCTTACTTGGGTGTGTGCTACAAAATCTATGGTTAAAAAGTTGGAGAAAATACAAATACAGTACAAATAATATATGTGATATGAAACACATTATATACTATGTAAATAAAAACATTAGTCTACAGTTTAATGCATACATTGCTGAAAATGGATGATATTATGGATAAATTAAACAAAATCATACTCCGATGATTGCATTTTCCAGAAATAATTTGTCTAACTAAATCCAACAAAATATTTCAAATTAAAAAAAAAAGTTATTACATATGTTTGGATTTTAAGACAGCAGCAATTTTTATGGATGGGTTAAACTTCAAGCTGTTTGTCGATCGTTACTAGTATATGCTCATTATTGTCAATGAAACTGGCTGGGTAGCTGAGTGGTTATAGTGCTCGCCTTTGAATCCAAATGTTGCCGGTTCGATCCTGAGAAAAGTTGGTAGCTTTTTAAAGGTTCGATTCCGGACCCAGTTGCCATATTTGTCATTGGGCTATTAATTAATGAGCTTTCTAACAACTGGTCAATGTTAGACAGTAACAAACTGACAGTAACAAACTGTGTTAGACTGGGGTTTGGACCGTTCCCCATCAAAACTTAAAAAATTCCACTGGCGTTACTACACCCAAAATAAAAAAAAATTAAAATTCAAGTCAATGTGCAATACAGTGGCCAAAATCTGATTATGCTACACTATTATTTTCTTATAGTAATTCTTCAGGTATAAACCCTTCCTAATCCCTTGTTGTCAAAACAATGTCACTGTTCGGTGCGGCCAGCCAGACTGCCGACACCCGCCTGCTTTTCCAAGAAATTTAACGTACGGTACCACTATAACTTTCAATTAGTTGTATGGCAAATGTTATATCGCAAACGGTACGCTGTAGAACTGTGATTCAAGTGTTGTCATATTCGTTTAAGTAAGACAAAAAGCATGAGCCATAATTTAATAATGTAGGACTAGTGCATTAATTATATGAAAGTTATACTGGGGTGCTAAATTTCTTGAAATAGAGGAACAGATGTTGACCGTCTCGCTGGCCGCCCAGAACGGTGGCATTGTTTTGACAACAAGGGAATAGGAAGGGTTTCTACCTGTGGAGGAGGCTTATTTACGTTTGGAGTCTACTACTGTATAACTAATGCCACACATTCTCATCATTTTCTCTTAAATTTTATCTTATATCATTGAGACGACTGTATACCTTTCTCGTTTGCTGTTCAGCTCTTCCTCAGCAGCTTCCAGACTTTTGTTGACTTCATTGCGTATTTTCGTATCCAAGCATTTTTTGTCAGTCGTTTTGTGAAACTTACTTTTTAATATGTCACGTTGGTTGTTTTTCAGACCTTCCTCTTCATCCTTTAGAGCTTCATCAATCATTCGTTGTTTAATAGCCATCAACCGGATTCTTGTATTTGTGTTTGGATTTTTTGCTACCTGCATGTAATTTTTCATTCACATTTTACTATTACGTTGTAGATATTGAAACAATTTTTATAGTAAAAAAATTAATTTCAATCAAAACTTACATATAATAGGAATGGTTATGAAAGCTAACAGATGGAGGTTATGTCGGAAGAATTTGATTCAAGAACTAGATCAAATACAAATACCCCCATCTCAGCAGAGATTCGTACTTAGCAAATTTCCAATGGCTGTTATTGTTTAATCAACAATATATTTGGTTTTATAAGTGAGTTATATTATTGAAGTTATGTAAAAATACTTTAAATTTATTACTTAAATTATTAATCAATACAAGAAAATATCATTTTTCTTTGTAAACGTATTTAATGCATGGATTCATATTAATTAATTATTAACATTAATTACCCATAACCACATTAATTACAGATATAATTAGTTTTAAAAACAGAAATGTGCATAGTGAGCGCCATAATTCACAAAGAATGATCTGTTTATAAACATTAATATGACAAATTCAGAAAGAAAGCTGATCAGTTGATTATGTTCAGAAACCTCTTTCTATTCCTTCTCCCATTATTCGGTTACTTTAAAATACCATGGGAATTTTGCTGCCATATAGAGGTTTATGTCCAAATATTATAGTTACTCATCACCTAATGACCTTCAATGACCTTTGTAACTATAAAGGGTATCCCAGACCACCCGTACACCCCTTTTGAAATCTACAGAATTAATTTTTCACAAAAACAAACTGTGCCATTATAAGTAAGGGCCAATGTTTTAATTCGAGACACATTGACTTCAAAAATAACATTAAAAAATTGTAATAAAATTGAACTTTTATATTTTTAATACATATTATTGACATGCCTGATCATGACACAATGTGTGAGCGTGCTGAAAACCACTTTGATCGGGGAATTTTTAAAATTATTTTGACTAGGGGACACGCCGTTACAAAACCCAAAACAACGAATTATACGTCATTTTTTTGCTCCAGATGTTCAGGGGTTGTCAATTTAACTAAAACATCAAGTTAGACTACATATACACTTTAGTTGAAAGAGGAATAAAATTTTATGATAAATACTTTAGATACTTTATTTGAAACACCAACACACTCTGTGGTGCGTATTTTAAGGTACTTTTAAAAGATGTAACGGTGGTCCCTGTAACGGCGGTCTCCAATAAATGATAGTTTCTAATATTCAGGGACCGCTGTTACAGATTATTAATTTTCACAAAATTGCGGCTTTTCTGATGATAGCCACATTGGAACACTAATACTCTGTCAGGATCACGTCTGACCAATGACTGAAGCGCTGTTGCCACTCTGGTAGCAATGACAGGCACTAATTGGGTTGGGGACCGCCGTCACTCTAAAACCTGGGAACCGGCTAAAAAAATATCTAACAATGAAATGTAAAACCTGTTCAAAAAAAGTGCATTGGTCTTTGTTTTAGACTATTTCTTGAGTGAACTGCCCACCTAAACCTTCATTTAACATAAAACCTTCATTTTAACAGCCATTTCAACAAAATTTGTAGCTTCAAACATTCTGAGGTATAGTCAGGGACAGGGGACCTCCGTTACATTAAAAAATTCACATGAACGAAATTTCAAATAACCCTAATCTTCCTTGAACATTTACCCTAAGCTATGTATTTTAATATTTGACTTCATTACATCTTTTACTATGTTTACCTTCTTGTAACATCTCAGGGGCTTAAACTGTCCCAATTAAAATATTGGCCTGTAACCAGGTGCGCTCTATCTGTTGGTGATAATTTCAAGGTACAGGTTGTACCACAAGTAATCTATCCAGACCGGAAGTCAATAATTTTAAATACAAACCCCTACTTTTGATAGTGTTTTTGGATTCTACACATATTTTAAGACTACTTTACAATTTAATGTGTACCCGTAACCCTAGCGGTTTGGGAGATAATGGCGGTTGAAGTTTTGGTTTTTCTCATAAGAATAACATGGGGCAAATTTTCACATCCATTATCTGAGTAAATTTCACAAGACCTCCTTTTAAGTGCATACGGTGGAAAACCTCATGTTTATACTAAAAGTGATTCTTACATTGGCAGTTTATTCAGCTGGTATTATTAACTACTTTGTTTTGATTTTTAATTCATAAGACCTATGTTACATTTTTTTAAGGATTTTAATTCAAGATTAACAAAATAGGATCTTTTCTAGCCGAGACCTGTATAAATATTATTTTATTAATTTTATCTCAGAAATAAATTATTTGCGTAATTTGGAGAAAACCGTTGTAGTGATTTTCAAGATCCGTTTGCATCCATAGACACATTGGGATTGGGATTTAAAGGAGTGCTAGGGGAGCTGCGCTCCTTGATTTTTGGCATGATACTTTTTAATAATTGGAATAAGCTGTAGGGTAACGTAAAATGTGAAAGGATTGTGGGTAAATAAAAGAAAATGCTACCGTTTTAAGCCCAAAACGAGCCCTTTCAATGTTGCTTTTGGTTTTAAATGTGGTTCCTATTCATATATCTTACATCTTAGGCTTCTTTCAGATCAGAGCGGTCCGGCGCCGCACCGGACCGGACGAAAATGTTTTGACTGTTGATCCTAATGGGAGCGTTCATACGCACTAGTATGAACGCTCCCATTAGGACCAACAGTCAAAACATTTTCGTCCGGTCCGGTGCGGTGCCGGACCGCACTGATCTGAAAGAAGCCTTATACATCCATCTTTGGGAGAGCTCGCACCCCCAGATAACAAGACCTAAATCCGCCCATGCATATATACACACCTACTCACATATATACCTTATTGGAGTATAGGACAAGGAGATCAGATAAATTAATAAAGAACAATGTTAACACTGTACAGTATAACAAAATGCACTGTATTTCTTATAACCATTATAAGAAATGGTATATAGATGGGTTAATTATTGGAAAAGGTTCATACAGTAAAATGAACAGGAAACAATAAATATACTTACGAGTCCATATGAATATGGAGTAACGCCTTGAACATCCCTGCCTTTTCGATGCATTTTTTTTTTTACCAACAAACTATTTTCCAACTTCTTCAATTAAGTTTCTTGACTAGAACATTCTTATACGTTGGTTTTACCTGTAAAATTAAAAACTCATTAAACGTTGCAAAGACTTGGTTCGCACAGTGATAAACCATAAAATGAGGAAATAAAAAGTTTAAGTACGGTAACAAAACTGATAGCGTTTATTTTATCTATAGACAAAATTGAATAGACATTATATCCCAGAGTTTATTAAAAGAATACTACTGTAAAGAAATTAATATCTTGAAATAAATAGTTATATTAATTCAAATACAATGGTTTAGTGAAAATAATTTGATGACAAACATGAAATACAAGCATTTGATGACAAACATGAAATAGCATCAGACCTGCCTACTCAGCGAATTTCCAAAGTAGTAATATTAATTTTGACCAGATTAACCTGTCAACAAAATTTCATCGTGTGCTCATAAATAGGGATATAAATGTCTATTCTCTTTATGATAAATTAAGGAAAGAGTATGCAGGTATGCTGCCATGGGGAACAATGAAGATAGGATTTAGCATAAAAAAATTATTTTGACCATACGAAGAAATATATTTACTTTAATCTCTGTCCATAAATAAAGGAGTTAGCCTATTCTCCTCATGATTAACATGGGAAAAGAGTATGCAGGTTTGCTTACATGATAAGTACAATACCCCTGTCGCAGCAGACCTGCGTACTCAGCGAATTTCCAAACGATCTTGGGATATTGTATTTTTCCCATAAACACCATAGGAATGGGAATGTAGGTTTGCTGCCTTGGGATGTTGTTAGAAAATGTTAGTTTTGTTAGGAAATGTAATAGTTACGTTAGGTAAATGTCAAACTGTATCAATATTCGGCACTTTTTAATTTTCCCCATAAACCCCATTGGGGTGAGTATGTAGGTTTGCCGCCATATGGGTGTTGTAAGCAAATATCAGTTAAATCCTATCTAGTGAATGTACATACCAAATATTATCAAGTTATGGTGTTCTTTTAATTTTCCCCATAAACCCCATAGGGATGAGTACGTAGGTTTGCCGCCATATGGGTGTTGTAAGCAAATATCAGTTGAACCCTACCAAGTGAATGTATATATACCAAATTTGATCAAGTTATTCCAATAAATAAGCGAGATACAGGGTTTTGTTTATTTCCCATAAGATTAACATGGAAAACCTATTTTTGGCTTTTCTCCGTAACCTGTTAAGCTAAGTTAAAAATTCAAAATACTACATTGTTTTTTTTTAAGCTCTTTTAAATGGTTTCAGTTAAAATTGTTGAATTTTGAAAATTATGCTCCAAAAATGCAAAAAACCCATTTTTGACCCCTTTGAAACCCCATAAAACCCTGTTCCCATAACCCGATCATGCTGGTTCGCGAACTCATGAAAATAGATCTAGTCTTACACCTTCATACCAAATTTCATCAAAATCGGAGGTCCCCTTCAAAAGTTATCAGTACCACGGACACATATATATATATATATATATAGATAAATATATATAGATATATATATACATATATATGAAAATGAACGAACGGTGTTTTTGGCTTCTGGGGACCTCAAAATGAAAAAGTAACATGGTCCCGGGCTTAGGTCTTACCATGGCTACTACCGTAATAGCGATTCCCTATAGGGAAATTCGCTAAAAACCAAGATTTTATACCATAAGTGGATGAATCTCAACAAAATGAATCTAAATACCAAGTTTCATCCAAAAGTATTGGTTAATAAGTGAAATATTAACATATCCTTATTCTCCTTAAGATTAACATTAGAGCCCCAAAATACAATGTACTGTTTTTAGACTTTTTAATATCTTGGTAACCAATGGAGATAGAGCAAAGCTCAATGTACTAAACTGTGTTTTTTTTAGCTAAATCCAGTGGTGAAAATCAAAATTAAAAATTCTTAAAAATTATATATGAAAAATGCCAAAAACCCCATTTTTGGGGTATAAAACACCCCACAGGTTGATATATCTCATCCGAATAAAAATAGGATTTGGTCTTGATCGAACCTTTTTACTAGAGTTATCGTTTTTAGCGACACGTATATATATAATTTTAATGACTATAACTTTTCGTCTCTGGTCACCTCAAAACAAAAAAGTAACATGGTCTCGTGTTTAGGTCTTACCATGAGACCTACGGTAATAGCTTCCTCCCTATGGGAAATTCGTTAAAAAAATAAAATTAAAATTCTCTCATATAAAACGAAGGAAAATAAAGAGAGTATGTCCATTGTAATAAATGAATTTACAATAACAACAAAAGAAAAAGCTAAATTTTTAGGGATCATTATAGACGAGAATTTTATTTTTGAATCACATGTTGACGTATTAAGCAAAAAGTTATCAAGTAGAATTTACCTAATAAGATTTACCTAATATAATAAATTACATAATTTATCTAAATTTTTTGCAGCACCAGCATATTATTAACCTTATCCTCACTGTCATATAATGTACCGATATGGAGAAATACAAGTGCAAGGAACACATTTTTACAAAAGAATAGCTATCAAAGCAATTTTTAAGAGATCAAAATATCATTCAAATGTTAAAAAATAATAACATTCTAACTTTTTTTGCTTTGTAATGTATGAATAGTAGTTTTCATCACTAGGAGCAAAAGTGGGTCTTTTCTTTTTGGTGCGCAATCGTGTTTTAAAAATGAGGCGAAGTCGAATTTTCAAAAATGATTAAGCATCAAAAAAACACTTTTGCTCTGAGTTATGAACAATGTTATGTATCATAATGCGAAACTAGACTTTTGATCGTTAAAAATATTAACGATCAATAATGTTAATTAAGTTGTATTTTCGAGGTTATATTTACAAAGTAAGTAATACGCAGTGTTTACATTTCTGTTATTTACAAACAATGCTCTTTATAACGTTTGAATCTAAAAATTCTGCTCCTCAACATTAATAAATGAATAATAATATACTTAGCAAACAGCTGACTTTTCAGTCCTAGCAACTAAAAACTTCTCCAGCTGATTTTTCAGTCCTAGGACAAAAAAGAATCGGTTTAGGTACTTTTGAGAGAACAAAAAACAGGCTCATTTTGTGCAGAATGATAAAAACATTAATATTTTAACATCTATTGTACAATAGTGTCATATTTTTGTAATAAGTTACCAAAGAACTAAAAAAAAATATTTGAAAAGATTAAACAAAAATATTGAAGCAATTACTACAAAAAGAAGCATACACTTAGTTTACAAAATTGAATATTCCTCAAAGATAAAAAATATAATTATGGTTGTTTAACAGTAGAAGTTTTTAAGACATATCCTACAAAATAAATAAAGAAATAGAAGTATTTAGTTTATATAATTTGTTTGTAATGCCAATGCACTCAATTTAAATTATTATATGGCAAATAAATATTATTATTATTATTATTATAGTTTTTTTTCTCAACTTACCCATAAGTGAAATCTATTTTTGCAGTCACATTTACAAAAAGAAAACTAACAAAATATACAATTTTTTGTTCTGATATTAATTTGGTTATATTTACAAATAAATAAAATGATATTTTTGTTTGTTCACATGTTGAATTATCACAAAAATACAATGTGAGACATTGCTACCAAGGGAAAGTGGAATAAAAGTTTTGTAAACTTTTAAGGTTGTTACATGTAAAAATGTACATACGGAAAACATCCAATTGTGGTAGGGCCGAACCTGACATGGATGGCAAGACTTCTCCCCAATATAATTACCCTCAAATCACGAGCTTCCATAGAGACGAGTAAATAATCCTCAACCCCACCATAGAACCACTGAATATCAATACACATTTGTATCTCTGGGATATTTTGTGTTCCCCACCCTCAAACATAATATTACAAAATATATATAATCAAAAATAAGATTTTGTCTAATTTTTTTAACCATACTTTATCCTTTTCTTATACCATACTTTTATGATAACTAAGGAAGGAATCTTTTTCTACAAAAATCTATCTTCATCAATATTATTTGTAAAAATGTACAACTAGTTTAAAAGGGTGGATTACAAACAATGACTTTTAACAATACTTTTAAAATTTTAATTCTAGCGTTTCATAAATTGGGTTCATAAATTTTAATTTGAATATCTTCTATTGAAACGCTCTTGGATTAAATGTTTCTAGACAAAGAATTGAATCCTGATACTCTACTTTAAAAAAAATCATAAGGTCAAATTATGATATTTTAGCGAATTTCCCTATAGGGAATACGCTATTACGGTAGTAGCCATGGTAAGACCTAAGCCCGGGACCATGTTACTTTTTCATTTTGAGGTCCCCAGAAGCCAAAAACACCGTTCGTTCATTTTCATTTATTTGTATATATATATATATATATATATATATATATATATATATATATATATATATATATATATATGTATATATATATATATATATATATGTGTCCGTGGTACTGATAACTTTTTTTGAAGGGAACCTCCGATTTTGATGAAATTTGGTATGAAGGTGTAAGACTAGGTCTATTTTCATGAGTTCGCGAACCAGCATGATCGGGTTATGGGAACGGGGTTTTATGGGGTTTCATAAGGGTCAAAAATGGGTTTTTTGCATTTTTGGAGCGTAATTTTCAAAATTTAACAATTTTAACTGAAACCATTTAAAAGAGCTTAAAAAACAAACAATTTAGTATTTTGAATTTTTAACTTGGCTTAACAGGTATGGAGAAAAGCCAAAAATAGGTTTTCCACGTTAATCTTATGGGAAATCAACGAAAGCCTGTAACTCGCTTATTTATTGGAATAACTTGATAAAATTTGGTATGTACATTCACTAGGTAGGGTTTAACTGATATATGCTTACAACACCTATATGACGGCAAACCTACATACTCACCCCCATGGGGTTTATGGGGAAAATTAAAAAGTGCCGAATATTGATACAATTTGATATTTACCTTACCTAATATTACATTTTATAACAAAACTAACATTTTCTAACAACATTCCATGGCAGCAAACCTACATATTCGTTCCTATGGTGTTTATGGGGAAAATAGAAAGTCTCAAGATCCTTTGGAAATTCGCTGAGTACGCAGGTCTGCTGCGATGGGGGTATTTTAGGTTGGCAAACATCATTACATTAAATTTTAATTGTTGTATTTTTTTGGGTTAACAGACAGTCTTGTTTATCCCAGTTGCGGAGAGTCAACGTTCTACGGGTCTGTCTGCTGTCCAGTCCAGGATTGCTTCATGTACTTGGATTGGAGTTTGCAGTTTGTCTTCTTGCAAACTCTCAATATGCTAAAGAATGAAAACCAGTGTTCACATTAATTAAATTTTTTTCCTCTTTCTGGGGATTTTTTGGGCTTCAGAGAATCCAAAGAGCAATTTTGAGTAAACCCTTGACATACAGTATTAAGTCAATTATTTTAGGGAGTTTCCATACTTATTATGTGGTATATTCATCTAAAGGATCTGTAATTGGTTACAGTAATAGCTTTTTACCCGTTCCTCGCATGTGGTGTGTGTGCAGTTTATTAAACAAATGATATAAATCCTTTCACAAATTTATTTTTCAGTTTCAGTTGGTTTATTCCAACATATCTAGATATCAAGTTTTATGCTTAATAGCTCCCAGGTACATTTGTCAAAATCTGGTTATATCTATTTTCTATTTGGATTAGGAGTTATTTCTATTGTCTTTAATATTTTTGTTGCAGTTTAATTAAACATTAATATTTATATAGTGATTAACTTCATAGTTCTGTAACTATACTATACCGTACCATCACTCATAGATGATTAAAGAAAACTCAGAATTCTGAATAATATTATAGATATTTTTATGAAATCTAATAAATATTGAAACCTTGATTGGAGGTGATGATAGCTATACCAAATCCAATGTACCCCACCCCTGTTTTTCTTGTTCTATCCGTGAAAGAAATTTGCAGACATGTATAACATTTAAAAATTCAAAAATTAAAAATTAATTAAAATTTGAGGATCCATGGGAAACCTCTTTTCAACATATCAACATTTGTCAGGTGTTGGAAGAAGTAAAAAACCCTTACCTCCATAGACAAGAAACTTTAACACTGAAGTGCTATGTTGCCTAAAATATTAAATATAAACCAAGATTATTATAAAGCTGAGGCGAAGATATTACGTGAATTTTCAAAAGAACACGAATACAGCAAATGGTGCAAATTGCCTTACAAGGTGAAAGGGGACAGGGAATGTCAGAAGATCAACAAGTCTAAATCGCGATCTGACAGAGTCCAAATTTAAATGCTATTTAAAAATGATTGGAGATGATGCATTTCCTTTAAGAAGTACTAGTATATGTTGCTCGAAATCTAGCAATTTATTTTACAGTAAAAATGTTACTTTAGCTCTAAATCAATGACATCTGACCAATCTAATAATGTGAATATCTTTAATCGCCAGTAACTACACGTATTTACTTCTGATTATTTACAGATGTTTCAAATGCGTTATTCAGTCCTAATGTTACTTAAATGGGAAATTTTGAGAATCAATGGTGGATCTCATCTGAATTAAAAATTTTTAATCCGAGGAATAAAATTTATTATTATTATGGGTAGTGCCTTTATTATCAGTCCGATTCTCATCAATTTTTGGCAGAAACAACTACAAACCAAGCCCTATCCAACGACACCAAAAACTTGAAAATTGTAATCAACACAAAAAAAACCCTTAGCGTATTAAATAAGTATAGATTCATGGGAGGTCCAGAGATGGGAACCAGTGCAGACTTTGTCTTGCAACTGAGAGTTAAATTTGTGAAACACTACCCCAAGTCGTTCTTTGGATTGATAATAGACCCGACAGTCCGATTTGAACAGAATGAGGACTAACCATGAAGAGAAAGCCAGTATCTACAAGAAAAACAACTCCATACTATCAAGAAAAATATAACATATCAACAAATTTGAAGTGTGGTCTATTAATCGGCGCGCGAGGCACCATTCCAAAACTAAACCAAGGCTTATGGAATAAATACAATGTGAAAAAAATTCTCAAAAATTTAGACTTGACAGCAATAACATTCTCATTAGTATCATAATGGTTAGCCTCTGGATCACTGGATGAACTAAATAGAAGGTTTAATTACCTGTAGTCCAGTGATCCTCTAGTCTTGATATCGACTACAGCTGTTTCACATTCCAAAGTAAAAAAACATTTAAAAAGTGGCAAATGACGTTCTGACCTGATGATGCATTCTTGGAATGTGAAACAGCTGTAGTCGATATCAAGACTAGAGGATCACTTGACGACAGGTAATTAAACCTTCTATTTTATCTCATTAGTATTTTAAGAAATCATATAAACAACAATCAGACTCTTAAATATAATATCAAAATTTGCATTAGTATCCTTTGTTATTCTAGCAAGTTACAATTTGTAACTCGCTGCATTGTTTCCTGAACATCCACAGCGACCGCCGGTTGACTTCGGACGGGTAGAGGACGTTCCACTCTTCACATTCAAGGAGCTGGAAAACTCGGTTCTCTCCCTGAAGAGCAACAAGGCTCCTGGCCCGGACAAGATTCAAAGCAAGGCTTTAAAGAAAGTATTTACAATTAATGCTGACTTGTTGTTGAAAATGTACAACCCCTGTTTAGTAAAAGGGGTGTTTCCGGCTCCCTGGAAAACCGCCAGGCTTGTACTAATCAGCAAGGGCAAAGGTGACCCCGAGCTGCCGTCGTCCCACAGGCCTCTCTGCATGTTGGACACGACTGGGAAGCTGGTCGAGAAGCTGATCCGTTCCCGCCTGACTTCTGCCGTGAAAGCTGCCGGGGACTTATGCCCCCGTCAATACAGCTTCAGAAAGGGACGGTCAACGATCGACGCTATCACCGAAGTACAGAGAGATGTGGAGAGAGCCGAGAGCCACAACCGTTTCTCTCGCCGAGTAGTGCTTCTTGTTACGCTTGATGTCAAGAATGCCTTTAACTCGGCGAGGTGGGTTGATATGTTAGATGCATTTCGCAACATTTTTCGTGTTCCTGCATATCTGTTGCGGCTCATCAAGAATTATCTCCGCTCTCGAATTCTCATTTACGACACAAGGGACGAAATGCGGACAATGGAAGTCGCTTCTGGTGCCGGGCAAGACTCAATATTTGGCCCGGATCTCTGGAACATTGCCTATGACAGCCTCCTGAGGTCCAAGATGCCTGAGGAAACCACTTTGGTTGGGTACGCCGATGATGTCGCAGCTCTCATTGCTGCACGCAATGTTGAGCTGGCCCAATTAAAGTTGAACCGAGTCATGCGTATGGTCAACACCTGGATGCCAGATCATGGTCTCTCTCTTGCTCTCAGTAATGCTAGCAGTACACTCTCGCCGAGGCACCTCGCCGGGACGTTGGGCGAGGATTTTCTCGACGAGGACCCACGAGGTTACAAAGTACACTCTCGTCGAGGGGCTCTCGGGTGACTTCGCGGTCTCTCGGGCCCTTTGACTCGTGCCAAAAACCGCTCCCAGACCGAGTGCAGGCGAGGCCGAGCGAGACATGCCGAGCGCACCGTGTACACTCTTGCCCTCGCCTGCTCTCGTCCTGTCTCGGCGAGAGTGTACTGCTAGCATAAGACGGAGATTGAGATCCTCACGAAGAAGAGGATCGACACCATCGTCCCACTCCGAGTGGGAAGGGAGGTGGTCCAATCAACTTGTGCTGCCAAGTACCTCGGGTCTATGTATAGTTATGTAGATGTCTAGTTATGTAGCATCGGTGGTTATCTAGTTATGAGTATGTCTAGTGGTCACATGGGACACGTAAAGTGGGGGGGATGTCATGACTGTTTCCCAAATACAAATT
The DNA here is from genome assembly GCA_030545055.2 of Neoaliturus tenellus. Lineage (NCBI taxonomy): Eukaryota > Metazoa > Arthropoda > Insecta > Hemiptera > Cicadellidae > Neoaliturus > Neoaliturus tenellus. The sequence continues at coordinate 95,171,316 of CM061533.1, read as the reverse complement.
AGGTATTTTTTAAGCGTAGAAAAGCAATTTTATGAATTTATAACACTTGTAGATATATCTAATGAAATATTGAACCGCACCCCCGCGGAAGCGCACCCGACCTTTGGAAACGTGCTTGCCCAAGGCGCTCCACGGGAGGGGCTCACCAACGCTCTCAGGAGTTCAGAACAAAAAAAACAAACTTGTGGAACCAGCAATTTAATTTAACCCAAAGTTAACAGCAAAATTAACAACAGCAAAACAGAGCAAAATCGGGAACATCAAAGGTCCACAGTGATAAATTTGATAACAAAAGATTTTTACCAGAAGTCAATGTCACCAAGGTTGACCAACCAGAATATCGATATTCAAAATTCAAAAACAACGGTAATTAAAAAAATTCCCCCTTCTGAAACTTTAACCTTAAAATTGGCATTGATAAATTAAATAAATAAATAACAACAAATAAATTTCAATAAATAAACATTACAATTTACAAACACAAAATACACAAAAGAATTGGCGTGCCGAATTTTGAGGTTGACAAAAATAATTCCACCCGGAGACCTGTGGCGCAGGGCGGGCTCCTAATGGGATATAAACCTAACATAGAGACTACAAATAAATAAATAAATAAATACTGTCACACATAAATAGCAAAATATCACAGTTCATTGGTGGAGTGGCATATCACAGTAGTTCGTTTATGGCGTCATGGCACTGGAAAGAAGAGCGTCGGCCTGCAGCTCCGGCAAGTGGGGACCAAGGCCATGTATGTCCCCTAGGTGGGCAGGCGGACGGACCAGGCCGGAACCATCATCTGCATGGCATTGTCGGTGGGACCAAGTCCCCAGCTGGACCCTGGTAAACCCCAAAATTTGCCAATATTTTTCCATTTAAGACACATTCAGTAGGCAATTAGTGTCAACAGTGCAAAAGGTAAAATTGCCACAAAAAATATCCACTGTTCCAGTTTGGACAATTTGCCACTACTAACCACAAAATGCTAACTTTTCAGTTTTAATCCATTTTACAAATTTTCTTGAAAATTGTGACAGAAAAACATTTTAAATGTGACAGACAGTTTTACTTTGACTACAGAAATTACAGCAAAAAAGAAATGAGATAGGCTATAGGCCTACTCGGAAAATCTCTTAACAGGGGGGTGTGACTAAGGCAAAATACTTGAGACATGAAAAACAGTTAAACTACATCTTAATATTAATTCTACAACTAAATTGAACAGGTTGAAAACATTTGACTAGGTTTAAAGCATAAAATAATTCCATTTTTAACATCACAACAAAATTTCAGTTTTGGCTGACATTGCCCTTCTATTTAGCTCATATCTCAAAAAGTTACTGACCGAATTTAAAAATTTTACCTTTAAAAGTTGGGCCAAAAGTGAGGCTTCAAAATAAAATATAAACCAGAACTTAACTCCAAGGCTACTTCATTGTGGACCTACGATTACCTGACACTTTACCCCAAACTGGTGTGCTACCAACAGTAAAAACTAGGCCTAATCCATTAATTATGAACCAAAATTGATAAAACTTTACATAGGCCTAGCTCAGGGCCTTAGGCCGCTTTGAGAACACAAAAACCCTAGTAAACTAAAAAGGAAAATGAGTTATAAAATAAAAACTTTGGCAGCATCACCATTTAGGCTATGAGCCTATTTTGACTCTACAACTTACAAAACCCCATCAGACCACTGGGTGGCCAATATAAAGTTGCACTGAGCAATAACAAACAATATTTAATGCAAAACAAACACTGAAACATCCTAATTATTACAAGAACTTGAAAAACATGTGTTCAGCTCACTAACAAAAATTGAACTCTAAGAGCAAAAGCGTGGATGGCCCAAAATGCAGTCTCAAAAGGAGAACAAAATTGATTGCTTTGCTTGAAACAATGAAACAAAATTTACAGAACACTGGTTCTGGCCTAAAACAATATTTTTCAGAAGACTGGTCATTTTTGCAACGTGGTCGTCTGACCGAATCCAATTGCATCGAACATATTTCTGAATTAAACTGGAAAATTCTCGTGACTCACCCAGAATGATGCGTTGGGAGGTTTAAATCACCGCATTACAGCACAAAAATCACTGGTAGAAAAATATCTGAATTGGTGTCGTTTCTTTTGAAACGCCGAGAAAATTTGTACGTCTTGCGGTGACAGTTCACCACGGCACCTATGATCTTTTTCAGGACGTTGCGTCACAGCTGGTGAAAAGAAGAAAAACAACACCGAATATTCCAGAATGACAGCATACAGAAAACACTAGCCAGAAAAAAAAAACAACACTATAACAAAGGAGACGTGACATCACACATGGTGGGCAAAACGTCACGGCTCAATATGTACAACTGAACATTATAAAATTGGATGGATAAAAATTGTTAAAATACTCAAAGTCATTAAGAATGTTAGTAAGAATATGTATTAATTTTAACAAAAGTTGTTTTTGACTTCAAGGGACTTCAAAACAAAAAAGTAAGTTGGTCCCTGGCTTAGGTTTTACAGTGACTACTAATGCAATTGTAAAAGCTCATTCTTTATAGGGAAATTCGCTGATACTTTTACTTAGGTAAGCTGTTTATTTAAGTAACAATAAATAAAAAGGAGAAAAATGTAACAATATGGTTACATTGATTAACATTGGAATTTTGGAGGTCCCATGGAAAGGAGAACTAGAGGATTTAAAGGAAACTAAGAGTTAGGTGCACCAGATTCAACCAAAAGGGATTTACCCTATAAATTTCAAGCCTTAATTCTTGGTAGTTTGCCGTACGGCGACCAACACACCAACAAGAACTCTGCTTTATTTATGTAGTAGATGTGGAAACAAAACCGAATAGAATAATACAACAGAGTTTACTATTATATGTAATTTATTTTGTTATTCATAATTTAATACAATTTTCTCTGCATATTTACATTAATGCAAAAGTTGAAATGGTTTCTACAAAATTAGAATAAAAAACAATTAATAGAGCTGACAGATCTTAGAATGCAAAAAAAATGTATAAAAAGGAACTTTTATATAAGTACAAGAAAAAGTCTGTTTCAAAAGAACTAGAACTAATAATGTTGTATGCTTAGAATTTGGCAAATGAAAGTTCTAAAACTAACATTATATACAAATAATATCAGTGAATAAAAAACTTAAGTACACTAGTTAGTGAACCTAACTGAAATAAAAACTAAATAACAAAAAATTTACCCTTAACCTAAAAACAATGAATTGTGCAATCCACTCACTAATCGCCCTAAAACACATTGCAGCATCAGGTGAGAGCATACAACATTATGAAAAATAAGTAGAATCTGCTTAAATTAAGATTAATTTTCCTAACTTAAATAAAAAATTTAATTTCAGACTCATAATACCAAACATATTAAACATGTAATCAAAAATATGAATTTATCAAACAGTCTTTGAGATGATTTGTTAAATCAACTATCCAAAACGTTTTAAGTTCACGTAAAAAGATCATCACATTGTAATACTCTTACCACACAGTTTTAACGGACAAAGAAAATCAAGAACATCACACGTTCAACAATTGATAAAAATGGCAGTAACAACCCAACTGACTATCGAACAATCCTAAGCTACTTAGTTTGGATGAGTTTTGTCTATTTTACACATTAAATCCGTTACTTGATTATATCCCTGTAAAACCCTGTCATTGAAGAAAATAAAGTTAAAAAATTATGAAAAAATTTACTGTGATGTGAAATGTATTTTTATATAATGTTGAGTTCTCAATCAATTTTGGAAATTCTATTGTAAAAAAAAAATTGAACGTACTATACTAGCAATAAATTACTTTGGGTCATGCAACATAAATTATTTAGAAAATCCAATAAGTTTAAAAAATCTTCTAATGGTAAAAAAAATGTAAGTATGGCCATCAAAGTAATGTGACTGATAAATAGTTTTGATTAAGATGAATTGAGTTCACTTTCAATGAAGAGTAACTTTAGATGTGAAGAAATGCTTCCTCACATAAAAGACTTTTAAAGGGGAAAACAATGCAACTATACTAGGCGACACGTAATTGGGAACCTGAATTTATAATAGTGTTGCAGCTGATGGTATGTGTTTAACCATAGGGAACGTTGGTAAAAATCAAAACATAACAAAACCAACAACATAGTTAGCCTCTTTGTAGTTTGCCGTACAGTGAATATTATGAACCTTTTTTTTTAACAAGGTATTTGAAAAAAGCTATTTGGAATGAGAAAAAATCCTATAGGTAAAAATAATGGAAATCAGCTGCCAGCTGTTTTAAGCTTTAGAAGCTTACAATTTTGTGGTGCCTAGTATGGAGAAATTATACTGATAATAGTGTGAGGAAGGTATCGATTTAAAAATAATGTTTTTTATACATATGAACATTATTACATTTTCAAGAGCATCAAATCATGATGAAATAAAATATATAAACAACAAAAAATAAATCTGACCAGAAACAACAAACATAAGCTGCCAGACAACTACAAAAAAAGAAGAGTATAACACTAAACAAAAACTGAAATCTTTAGAACAGAAATGTTTTCACAGCACATACAAAACCTCAAAACCTGACACACTTTAGCTAACGATGGAGTAACTTACTATATACAGCTATTTTTACATCACATCTTGTAATTGTTTTGGCAATTTTTAAGTACATCATAAGAGTATTAAACTTCTAACTAAATTACGTTGTAACAAGACTTTAAACTGTCATGAGAACAAAACTCAGATCTGCGATTAGATTCGAGATTCTTCCAAGTCCGACATTCTACTGACAGAAAAATGTATTGTATATCACAATATCGGGCAACTTCACCCGTAGTATTACTGACTACGATGTAACACATTGGCAACAAGAGGTATATACACTAGCATGTAACAACTACGTTGAACACACAGATATTTGCGGTACAACACAGTTGTGCTGTGGACTTGAATGTTTACGGCTATATACAATCGATGGGCAGGCATCACTCAAGATAACATTTTGAATGTAAAATACTAGTTACAACAACACAATTAGTAATTAGTATGTGTTAAGCCACACATGAAAAACTTTTCACAGTTGAGAAGCAACTTTGAGAGTCTAATATAAATCTTTGACTTAATCTACAAATTTACTTTGAGCTGCCTGATTAATAGTAATGCGTTTAAGTCAGTTGAGTAAAATCTCAAAACTATATTTGGCCATATTAATTTTACCTTCTATTCTTAGATAAAAGTTAGCTAGGTTTAAGATATAGTTTTATAAAAATATACAGGTCTAATGGATAAAAACCTCTAAATAGGCTAAATAGTTTATATTATTTCTGTTGGAAAAAATATTTAGTTCGCGATATTTTTGGAAAATATTATAAATCATACAGTTATAACCAGTTTTCCATTAGACATAAACATACAGAAGCGTGTAAAACAATTAGCTATAAGGAGGTATTTGAGTATTTCATCTAAAAAATCTACAACGCAAACACTGACATTAGCAATGATTTAAGATCTATAAAATATTATTAAGATATGTTTCATCTATATTCGATGCCTACCCTATTTGCGCATATAAACAATTATCTACAACTACTTATTCAATTGATTCGGATAGTCATGCCAAGTAGTATTTAAGTTTACTTAAATCCCCATAGAATGGTGCACACTGAAGACTTAACCACATATTCAATATACACTGCATTACACGTATTTAAAAATAAACTAAGGTATACAGTCTAACAACAGGGTTTATTCACACATAAATTACAAATCCTGAGAGCACTATTTAACAGTGGAATGTTAATTAAATTATAAAATCTCATATAAAACATAAATAGTTCTGTGTTCTCTGACATATAAATAATGGATGGAATAAAATGAGTATAACAATAAAAAAATTCTATTCAGTTTAAATCATTCAAGGTTTTTGAAATGAAAGAATGTTTTTATTTTTTCAACAATGTATAAGAAAAAAGCTATTTGGAATGAGAATAAATTGTATAGGAATGTAAAAAATACAATAGACATAATAATTAGTCTACAGTCTTAAATGAAAATAAATAATACTCACACAGTAAATTTATAAGTTCATTTTTCTCGGTTAATTTTTTTAAACAATGGTATTATTTATATTTTTTGTGTTGTAGGACTAACAATTAGTTTACCTATTGCATATAAATAAATTCCATATTCCATAACATGCAATAACATTTTTTAACATAAATAATTTGTTGAAATATACCATTCATTTCAAAAACCTCTCATATTCCAAACTAAGCAATATTAATGTACAATCATTGCACATGCATGTGTTAATGCCGTGTTGTAAAAAATCCTTTCAATATAAAAACGTAAAGTGACATTGATATTTTTTTCAAACGAAAAACGTTTAATCTTATTTAGTGTTCACACAATTTTTATTGTGAATACTAAATTGGTGTTTTCGTTTATGATACACAACCAACTCATAAGATTAAAAAGAATTATAATTGTAAATTTAAAAAATTATGAATATTATTTTTTTTTACATATTAATAAATTGTCAATTATTAAGAATCTGTTGAAAACAAAGGTCCAGGAATTAGACAGACAACTATGTCTGATAAATGAATATTCTTGTCTACAGTATTTTTTCCAGAAAAAATTAAATTTATTTTATCATCCCATTTTAAAATGTATGTCTGAAAAAACTGTGATGTCTAAGAAATGGTAACATATATGTTACAGAACACATATAGTGATGTCAAACAGTGAAATTTAATCATGAATATTATAACAAATTTAAGTACATAAATTAATGAAAAACCCACATTCTGATACTATTTAGTACTCTATGAGTACTTAGTTCTGATACTACTGAAGTACTCGTGCTGTCAATTGCATTGCATTCATTTATATATCTAGGAAATAAAATAAAATTTGGAAATATTTATTGACATTATTTAAGGGTAAAATATCAAGGTTTTCCAATACCAACACTGATAGTGACTAAGTACAAATGAACTAGGTCTCATAAAGAAAATTAAACCATTTACTTCAATTATTCACATACATGAAAAGTTTATAAAAATACAAAAAAATCACTGGAAATAAAATAAAATTAGTACTGCTAAACTTAGCTACGGAAACAAAAACGTTTCACACATATTGACTGACATAGTTTTACACACACATTAAAATTACATGTAGTTTGCACCATTCGTCAAACCGACAATTTATTTGTATATTGCACAAGAATAAGTACACAATCTGAGTTACAACTACAGTGTTAATTTTCGGGATTGTCCAAACGTGGAACTGTCCAAAACGTGTTTCGAGGATTGCCTACTAGGTTGAACATTAGAGTCTGCTAGCTATGCAGCACTGTGTCCCGTGCTCTTGATTGTATGACAAACTAAACTCAACTTATGATCAACTTTAACACAAGTGTTCATCAAATAGCAAACTTATTGGAACCACAGTTGTTCATGAGATATTAGAAATCGGTTTTGAAGTAGCTACACTTTTTTCTGACAATAGCATCAAAATGTTACAAACAAAATTAATTGTGCTTTATTATAATTGTTATATGTTTTCAACAAAAAATTTGAGGTAAAATGTCATGAGAAACTTTTAAGATTACTATTAACTAAACACTATCTCAGATATTGAGTACCACAGTATTGAATATTAAAGTACTATGAATTAATAATTATTTTTTAAATAAAATTTAAGCAACTATTTCTAATATTAAAAAATAAATAAAGGAAAAACTAGTTATTTGTTGTAGTTTACAATTAAAATAAAGTCAAAGTAAATTTCTTTATGGTAAATGACCATCCTATTTTTTATCAGTCCATTAAGAACTACATCAAAACATTTCTAAAATCTAAAATATGGATTAAGGTGAATAAACATGCCGTGAAACTAATGCCTCTAATATTAAACAATCAGAAATGCTTTACAGAACTAATGAGGAAACTTAAGTAAACTCTAATATTGATGACATTGCAATCAGTGTTTTCATTTGAAGATTTACTAGATAAACTTACCACTCAAATCATTTAAAGATGTATACCGATCAACATGAAAATTTTTGTCTTGGTACAGTCTTAATCTTTGTATCAAGTATCCTACATCTGAAACCTTGGACCAAACAATGTCCAAGGGATTATTCAGTCAGAATTGTTCTCTTTATTTAAATGGAAATAAAATTACTTTCAGTTTTTATTGAATCAATTCTATTTTTTACAAATTATTTCTATTAATAATACCTGATGTCAAAAAACAACCAATCCATCTAGTCATAATAAAAATTCCATAATATTAATTTATACAAGATTACTTTTTATGATCTAAGTTTGGTTAAAAGGAATTATTCAACAACAAATTTTCTATCCGATTTTTTTTATTAAATGAAGGAATGGGTTGCACTCAGTGATGTAGACATCAAGGTAAGTTTCAACTGAGTGCAAAGCTTGAGTATTTTCCTTATTAGGCACCTCATGTAGCGCCTAACTCACATCCCAGAAAAAGAACTTTCTCACTCAGATACCCAAAAAACTCACTTTTCAAAAATCTTTCCAACAATGAAAACGCTGATCGACGCGACGCAACTAAATTGGAAACTTAACCGAGTGCGACGGGCTGAGCGATAACCGCTTTACCTAAAACTGTGCGGGACACAAGTGCATAGCGGGGATTCCTAGAACCAGTAGGCGCTGTCTGAGCCTCATGACTGCAGTGCGGTGGCGATCTCCCGGTGAATGGTGGCGAGCTCTTGTATCCTCAACGCGAACTGGGAGTTGAGCGTCTCCATGACGCGGCGCTGAGACTCGTGCGCCTCCAGGGCCGTCTCCAGCTGCGCCTGCGCCAACGACACGCCCGCCTGCAGCTCAGCGTTCTCCTGTTGCAGAATCTGTAAAACATCACATAATTCAACAGTGGAAAAAGTCAAATTAACATATAAATATATAGGTACCTATATTATTTTCCAATGCTATCTTTTATTTTTATCTTTGCATGACGATAACTTAAAAGTAAAAGCATAACACACAAAAAATTGTCCATTCTGAATATCCCAATTTTTAAATATAACTAGTAAACATTTATCCTTTATTTTTCTTTTGAAGTTCAACTACTAACTTGATAGTAAAATAAAACAGTATGGCAAACTCTCGTTAAATAGTATAAAAGTAGAATTGGGGCAAGATATTGGTAAGCATTGTGTCTACAGTTACACGTAATTATTATAAAATGCTATGTGGAGTAAGTTGGTGTACTGGACTTCAGGACCATGGCAGCAATGTGATGGGTTGTAATCTGCATTTGATACCTTAGAATTTATTAGTACCATTCATGTGTACTATAATTACTCACTCCTTAACTTTGTCTAATAAATTCCACGCAAAGATATTATATGTGGTCTGGGCAAATAAAGTACATTGTCTTTCATCTAAACTAATGAGGCGGATTTTGAAAAGTAGTCTGCTGTGAGCCATTGTTTTTGTCAGATGACCAATTATGGTTGTATTAAGTAATACAAGACATATGCTTAGAATATGTTAAGACTTTAATATATAACAGTAACATAACTAATAAGTAACATAACATAACAGTAATATATAACTAATAAGAGTAAAAATAATCGGAGGAAATAGCTTCAAATTCTTTACTAACACATATCTATACTTATTTAATATGCTAAGGCTTATTTTGTTAAGAGAACTCTTTTAATTTTCAACCGATTTTCAAGTTTTTTGTATCATTGGATAGGGCTTGGTCTGTAGGCCTAATTGTTTCCACATAAAATTGGTGAAAATCGGACTCAAAATAAAGATGCTAACCATAATTTGAAATTTGAAATTTTCCCTATTGACATTGGGATTGAGTTGAGCATTTAAAACATCTGCTAATGTACAGTTGCAAAAAGTGTAGTTTTGTGTACTGATAATCACATTATTGGATTGGCTGGGAGTAATTGAGTTAGGACTAAAAGTAACTAGTAAAAAGTAAAGTACAATGTAAGTATTAAAGCATACGATATTATTACAGGACAGTACTAAATTCAGTACCCAAACATGATTTTAGGTCAACATAACACACTCAGTAAAGTATTGTGTTAAATAAAAATTGGTAAGTCCTACAGAATTTGGAAATTGTCATCACGTAATGCAGATGAAGTTGCGAGACTAATGGGTCCCCCCCCTCCCCATTCCTGTGTGAACACAAATTGTCAAAAATAACATTGAGGAACACAAATTATGAAGAAGTGCTTGAAGATGGAAAATGCACCAGATTTGTGTATTGTGAGCAACTAAAAATAACTAATGTAAGGTGCTGAAACACATAGAATAATAATTTTACATGGTAAAACATATAGATTATCAGTTAGGATGAAGCAGATTTTATTCATATGTTATTTAACTGGTCTTCCCACTGCAATACCAAAAGGTTGTGGTTCCGTATGTTTATACGCCGATGATGCTAATATAACTGTTTCTGGAAATAAACAGGATGATGTTGAACTCTCTTCCTTCATTAGCCTTTTGTCTGTCAAGGAATTTTTAGATGGTAAAAATCTTTCACTAAACACAAATAAATCAAATTTTATATCATTCTCTACAAAAAAAATATATATATTTAAATTGCAGCCAAATATACACATTGATAATTCAAGTCTTGACCAAATTTATTGCAAATTTCTTGGACTAATTTTAGATCAGAATTTAAGTTGGGATCAGCATGTCAATCATATCATCAACTATGCACTGCGCCAGATGTGTGTACTTTGTAATATTGAAACCATTAAAACAATTTACTTTTCACTAATAAACTCCCATATGTCATACGGTATTGCCATTTATGGAGCGACATCGAAAAGAAATTTAAACCAAATTCTTTTACAACAAAAAAAGCCCTTAGAATAATTTTTAATTTAAAACTAAGAGACTCTGTGAAGGAATATTTTTCTAAATTTGGAATCTTAACTGTATATGCTTTATACATTTTTGAAACCGTAATGTACGTGAAAACAAGTCAGACAAAACGAAAGTCTTGAATGATAAACACTATAATACCAGACTTAAGAGAACTGTCGAACAACACAATCTGCAATTTTACGAAAAAAAAAAATTAGTTTCATGGGTACCAAATTTTTATATTCCTTACCTAAAAATATTTTGCAAGAAGAAAATGTCAACAAATTCAAAAAGTTACTGAAAAGTTATCTAATTGGCTTATCATTATACATTGGAAGAATTTTGGGAATTAAAAACAAATTAGCAAATTTTAGAAGTAGCTACAGTAGTTGGATTATTAATTTTGGAAAGTTGTTTTAGTTTTATAGGTATCATAAACAAAAACACAAAGTGTTGAGGGGTTGCCATGTCCTAAAAAGGTATGATATCAAAATTTATTCCAAGTCAATGACTTTGGTTTTAGAATAGCTACTCGACAAATTGATTCGATTTTTTAATGCTTCGTATATATTCCGTAAAACAATATTGTTTTATTTCGAAACCGTACTTGGCCAGCAGATGTATGGTATTTTATTATTTTTTATTTTTTTATTAAACTGTACGTATTCAGAACTTCTTCATTCGTTGTAATATATCCCCATTAGTAAATAGGCCTAACTTTGCTAGTACATCTGCGGGCCAAGTACTGTTTCGAAATAAAACAATATTGTTTTACGGAATATATACGAAGCATTAAAAAATCGAATCAATTTGTCGAGTAGCTATTCTAAAACCAAAGTCATTGACTTGGAATAAATTTTGATATCATACCTTTTTAGGACTTGGCAACCCCTCAACACTTTGTGTTTTTGTTTATGATATCATTATTTTTTATCATATTTGGCCATTTGGGTTTTAAAAGTAAAATCTTTCAGTAAGAAAACAGATTTAATTAAAAGCTTTGAAGTTAAACGGAACACTATGTTTGTATTCGTTTGTCTGGAATTTATACAGGGGAACACAGCTGTCTTTTAAATGGTAAGTTTCAGCTATTTAGCTGCATTAAGAGATTAAAATACTAATGTATGGGCCCATGCTGAATACCCATGATTCGTAAGGGAAGTACATGAGGTATTAACCCTCCAACTGGTCATTATAACCTCCTTTACTCGTGAGGTTTTTTTGGCCGCCGCGCAAACATTTAGTACAAACAACATAAAACATATAAATTGGTATATAAAACATACAAATTATATATCAATTTTTTCAGAATGAAATAGGCTATTCAAAACAATATTGTTTTTAGTGTACTTACAAAAATTTATTATGTTAATCCTCCTATTTTGTAACAATAAAGATTTTTTTTCTTATTATTTTCCTTTTAGAGTAGTATCATGGTAAGGTATGTTGTCCATACAACAAAACTAAGATAGCCAAAATAACCACAATTTTATTGGCTTTTTACTGATGTATAACACTTGATTGTTTATATTATAAATAAAATATTACAAAGCAAATATGTGAGGTAAGCACAAACCACATTTTCGCCGCCATATTTTTTTAAATTTTGTATTTTTTATTTTATTAATTTTTTATGATAAAATTTTTACCAGGCCTATTTATAAATAATAAATATTACTATTTATTATGTATATAAATAATTATATTTATTTATAATAAATTAATAAAGTTAGGCCTAGGCCTATTCACTCACCTAGGCCTAGGCCTAACTCACAACTTTCATGTTCACTGACAACTTCACTTTGTACTCTGAATCTTCATTTAGAAGGCCCTAACAGCACTATAATTACTCAATTCACTCATTATTACATTGCAAACTAACTATAATTCACTAAAATTTGCATTTCAAGTAATAACATAACCACAAAACAGCGCCGCCCCTACCATACGCGTAAACAAAAACAAACACCAGAAATTCAGTCTTACCAACATACTGATATTTCAACAAATACAGCTGAACATATGATGACTAGATTGCGCATCTCTTCCTCTTTCATACTATATAAAAAACATCGACATTGACTATAAAATAACGAAGTAAAATGCATTTTACATAGACCTTGCAAATGGATCTCGATCGCGATCCTACCAGTTTAGAAAGGCCTAAATGGGTCGCGATCGCGACGTTCACCAGTTGGAGGGTTAATTTGAAGGTATCTTTAATCTTGGTCACCCTCTTCTCCGAATTCATCTTTACGATCGAGATATGAAACAAAGATTGTTAAATGCACAAGTTTGTGTCGTGTTAATGTACCAAATTTTATTGCTTCATCTGCAGTGTTAAGAAAATGTACGGTACATTTACTCCCTGAATAACTGTAAGTGTCATTTTCAGACTAAATAAAACTTTCTTTGAGTAAAGACAACCTAAGATTAACTGCTTTCTACTACAAGTGTGCTCCATAGCCGTTTTGTGTTGTTCTATAATATGTGAAGCGTTAAAAAGGAATTTAAGCTATAAATATTTAATATTGCACGTCTGATTAAAAGAATGGATGAAGCAATATCGCTACGTATACGATTTTTATCGTATCAATGCCAAAATAGTAATCTGTTTTAAAGATTGGTCCGTGTTTAATATAAACATCAGTCAATCTCAAACATTCAATTAAATTAGAATGATAGTATATTGAATTTTTTTTTTTTAAATTATTCATTGCAGCGACGTCTGTCCGTTGCAATTTATGAAACGCCAACAGTTTCTAGTTCAAACATTTCGCTAGCAGAATTTTTCAGGGAGTATACAATAAGAAGGCTTACCATGCATTTTCTGAATACTAACAATAAAGCTTGGTACATCAGCACTGCCCAAAAATAGCATTGGGCCTACTGGGATTTTTTCCTGGCCAATAAATAAGTTGGTCCAAACCAAACATTCCACACGTTATAGGGCATCGATAGGGGCTCGATGAGAAATTACGCCTTTTAATTTGATGGAGAATTGGCAAATATTATTATAACATCATTAATTTTTTGACACATCAATCTTGAAGATCGGTTCAGTTGTCACTGAGAAGTTAACATAGCAACTAATGCACGTACTTATAGGTGGAGGAGGATAATTAATCTTATTTGGCACTGTACAGTCACTTCTTCATTGGTTTGGATCAATATTTTATGTCTTCATGTATTTGTTTCTTTTATGCATTCCAGAGTTTACAATGTTTACAAAGACAAATTTCTCTTAAAACCGTGTTTTGAAGATAAAGTGTTCCTAGTTGGTTTAGTTTTGTGTATTTTTATTGAGTTTGCTGTTAATTTTCGGGTTATATCTTAACCAAATGAAAATTACACTGTTGTAACAAAAAAATTACAACAGTGAGAATAATAACAATTCTTCAGTTCTAAAGATAACAATATTTTATTTTTTAATACAGTTATACAGATAATTCAAATCAATTTATTGGCTTGGACGAAAGTCAACACAATTTTTAGTAAAACAATTTTCTGTATAACACAATCTATAAGTGCCAGCTGATCAAACCAATGAATATGATAGCAGATGTTTAGGCTTGGTTTCTACAACGAATTAAAATTATAATGTCAAATGTTTGCTTTGTTTACCTTTTACATTTACGAAATGTAAAAAAAAATGATTTAAGAAATCTCATATTTGTTTTATTTTGTGATATTTAAAGTGAATGAACTTGATCTTAGTACACAAAGGTTTGAACTACGTACAAATATAAAGATTCCTACAAAGTTCGTGTGATTCCCATCAGTGCTAAAGGCTGTAGCTTTGCTTAAAAATTTAAAAAGTTTGTTGTGCGTAGGAAACCACTTTTTCAGACTTTTTTTAGGCTACTTTTGAACGCATATATTTGACTTCATTAAGGGTTTTTAAAGTAAGCTTGGTGATTTTTAGTGTTCATTGACCCAGTTGAACGGATGGAAAACGAAAAAAGGGTTAATTGCGTCCTTTATGTGCCTTTTTGAGAAGTGAAAATTGGCCGTATTCTGCTTCGTGTCTATATAGGCACGCGTCGTCTGTTTGTTTGGGTGGGACTTGGCGACGTGACACGACCGTGCCACTGGATTGATCATAAATTTATGTGCAGCCGCCATTGGAAAAGAATGTCATGTTTTTTTTTATATATTTTGTTTACACATATGTTATTTCAGAAAAACCTCAAATGTAACACTACTGTATGTATATTTTGTACCATATGTTGTATGTTTTAGCGAATTTCCCTATAGGGAATACGATTTCCCTATAGGGAATACGCTATTACGGTAGTAGTCACGGTAAGACCTAAGCCTGGGACCATGATACTTTTTTGTTTTGAGGTCCCTAGAAGCCAAAAACACCGTTCGTTCAAATTGATATATATGTATATATATATATATATATATATATATCTATATATATATATATATATATATATATATATATATATATATATATATATATATATAGTTTTCTGGCCCCCTTGATTGTGGTCCTGGCCTCTATCATTTTACCTGTGATTGTAGTCCTCGAGGACCACAATCGGGGACCACATTTGGGGTGACAAAACACTATCAATTGTGGTCCTATGACGTTTTAAGCGTAATGGCGGTGTTGCCAGTTTTCCTTTGTTTCCACAATGTCGCCTGACGCTCAGAAGTGTCTGAAGAAGGTGCAGGGTATTATAGTATGATGAGCAGTAGAATGAGAGCTACTTACCAGTTGATACTACATTTAATCTCTAATTGATGTTTAACAGTGAAACCTACGAAAGGTTATAACTACAATTTGCAAAAAAATAACCATTTATTTTTTTTAAACTAGGATAAAGCTAAAATAATATTTTTTCTAAATATTTGCTGCCATTGTTACTACAAAATTATCTTTAGTTCTCATTTAAATATTAACCAACTGAGTTTGTTTTACAACCTCGATTAAATTTATGAGCAATATAGAAAAATATGAAGGTCCGGATCCACTAATTGGTAGGCTATACCTTTCCTCTACAAAGGCCTAGTGCACATAAGAGATATGGCCACCTTCCCCCTCCCGCCACTCCTAGCGGTGTTTCCTCTTCGTTCCCTCCCCGAGTGACGACTGATGTCTTCGGCCGCCACGACGGTGTCGGTACCGGCGCCGGGCGGTGGTGTAGGGATCACCGCTGACGTAGTGTTGCATCCGCCACCCGGTCTTATTCCCAGTCTCAACCACGGCTGCGCTCTTATTTCCTCTTTATTTATCATTTACAAACAATAGTTAAATTAATAAAACTATTACATTTTCTTACGATTCTGATAGGTTAAGTAATATGTTTCCCAATTTTTTTTTAGATATATACTTATATGCAAGGGCATATTTAAATTTTATTCCACACGAAGATCTTTTTAAGGACATATTGTAAACATGTTGTTTGAAGTCCCGATTATTGGTGCACGTATTGAAAGTAAACTGAGTACACCAACTCATTTAGTATCCTAAAAATAATGTTTATTTTTTAAATAGAACTCATGGAGACCCAACAAAAACTAAAGAAATTTAGTATGTAATAAAAATTAAATATATAACTATTAAATGTTCATGAATAACACTCACGCTTCCACATTATTTGGTAACATATATTTTAGTGTCATATGTTGTATGACTAACTTGAATCCATAGGTGGAGTATGCCAGACGCCAAGACACTCCGTGCTATATGTATAACTGAATTATATGTTTTTGGTTTTTCTAGCATTTATTATTGCAGTATAGCACAGACAGCAATTTAATGATTCAATCAATAACCTTGTTGCACAAGAAACATAGAAACTTTAAACTGGACGCCAATGTGAATTATAATGGGTTTCTTCTCATATACAAGATACCATTGAAACGCTATCAGTGGCTTAATGCGTACAAGCAGAGAAAAAGGAGGAAAAAAATCATGCTTGCCAACCATTACTTACATCAACTGGGGTTTCTCATGGTGTATACTATTTTTTGGAGATGAAATTCCAGGCTTTTTCCTGGTTTTTTCAAGGTTTTTCTGAAATTTTCCTGGTTTTCACGCAATCTTGAGATTTTTTTCTTTGGCCAATTTTAAGGCTAACACTTACAGGTTTTTCCACTACTTGCGACAAAATTTATTTTCAAATTTGTTGTATTAGTTGGACTAAACATAGTTTTCTTTTCGATATTTGAATTTAGCCCTTAAGTACTCTCGTACTTTTTGTGATAACTACAAACTCAGGGGTCCTTTGGACTCCTATTAATAAATATTTATGTTTTTAAGTAAAAATATTATTGTTAAGAAAATGGAACTTGACTTCATAGATGTTTTTTGTAGCATTTAGTTAAATTTGACCTTTTTATTTCCTTTAAGTTGTTAAAAAATTTTATATGAACTCGTTTTCAAAATCAAACTAACATACATCAACAAATTTAAAATAAATAATAAAATTTGTGGGGATGACTAATTATCTATCTTCTTAATTCAATAAGGGGTTTGTCCGTTACAAATACCTACGTCTCTTGACCAATTTAACCGATTTTAAAAATTAAGGTGTCATTTTAAAGTTTACAATCTTAAGCTATGAATATGAAACATTAGTACTCGTTCGAGATCCCCTGGGTACCTCAATGCACCATTTATAAACCATACACTGTGGCAACTGCCAGTAAATTACCTGGCCAACTCCAGGACGTTGACATTTAAAGGTACTAAGCGGTACAAGAGTATTAAAAAATTATAGCTAGAAAAAGAAAAATTTACGATCTCAGGGTGTGTGGACCCTTATGGGTATGTGTGGTGCCCATAGGCTTCAATTTTTTCCATAGTCTTAAATTTCTTTGATTAACCTTATGATATTTAAGCAAAATATTAATATAAAATATAGCGATTATCATCTTGTAAATAAGAAATAGACAGTAGATAGTTGTATACTAATTTTGAATTACAAACTTTTATAAAGTTAATAGAGGGCAATACTATCACTGCTAACCTGCTCACCTGTGCTCCACCTGGAGTCGGTTTTTCATGCGAATCAAAAGCCGCATTTACACTATACAACTTGTTTTATAACTTTTGTTGTGCAACCAATTATAGTAATCGGTTTGAAGATGTTTAAGAATGCAATGAAATTTCTTAAACAAGTTGTAAAACCAGGGGCGCAACAGAGGGGCCCGCAGAGCCCGCGGTGCGGGGGGGCGGGGCCGACGTAAACTAGTTAACGTTAGTAAGCTAGTTAACGTTTAGTAGTTAACGTTGGCCCCGGGGGGGGGGGGGCCGCAGCTAAGGGGGCCCGCAGCTAAGGGGGCCCGCGGACGGGGCCCGAGTATTGGGAAATATGTTATGTTTAATATTTTTTTACTCATGTTAAATAGAAATTTTAAATTTGATATGGTGCCATTATATTTTTAAAATTCCTAGAATATAACTTTTATAAAATATCAAAATATTTTTACAGTTAGGTTTTCGGCAGTCTGCTGGTCTGCCGCCAGCCACTATAGCCATAGCCCTCGTCGGTTCGACCTGCCGACCTGCCAGCGCCGTGCAATTTGTTGCATTGCGTCGCGGCAATTTAATTTTCGAATCCTTTTCAAAATTAATTAAGTTAATCGTAAATTAAGAGATCATAAATTAAGTTAATGAAAAACTATCTATGGAGCTCAATGTACCAAGAAAATCTTGCTTAAGTAAACTAAGTAACAGAGAACGAGACGGTTATAGGCCTACGTTTCAGAGGTACGGTAATCAAATCATTTGCTACCCAAAACTCCGTAAGTGCTGAGAAGTTCCAATGAAGACAAAACAAATACTTTTGAGGAATAGCAGTAGAAACATTTTTCATTAAAATAAACAAAACTATATAAATTATTTTTAAACTGGGGGATTTTAATTTTTTATAGGAAAAACACTTTAAATGCCAATAACAATGATGTCATTAATTACTTTAAAAGTTGGATTTGTTTTTTCCTTCTTAAAACAAGTGTTATTAGTTGTGCTTGGAGTTAAGAATCCATAGTGTTAGCTAAACAATAGGCCTACTATACTACAATACGAGGAATGTCTGTGGTGATGTATTTTCCCGATCTCTATATGTAGCAGATAGGTTTTGGAAACTTTTCATTTTGGGAGTTTTTTGGTCCTAGCGCAATTATAAGTTTAGAAAGGCTAAACCCCAGGAAAAATCTATTTTTAACTAATTTTAATAATTGTAATATTTTATAACATTGGTCATATGAGTTACCAGCAAGTCAAAGAAATATGAAAGTTAAATAAAAATAAAATAATGCTACTTTTAAGCATGGGGTTTGGAACAACTGTCACCTGTGAAAGGTATAGTTGACGTAAACCGCAAAGCCTAATTACCAAGATACTGTTACAAAAGTGAATTAAAACCAACAAGCAAGTCTCGATTAAGCCCTTACTGTAAGATAAATAAAACAAAAATAAGATACATTGAGTTTTGTTACTTTAATTTTTTATAATATGTCCAAGAGAGGGTAAAATTATAGAACAAACAATCAGATAGGCTTAATTTCTTTAAAAGGATAGACTGTAGGCCTAGTTGCAATCTGAATAAAAGTAGGCTATACAAATTTTAAAATATAGTAGATTACTTGCGGCTGCAATTTTACAATTACTGTACATGCATTTATACTTTAACTTTGTATAAATAATTGTCAAAGATTAGTAATCAAAAGAACTCTACGAACACCTTAACCATTGGTTGACACTGGTTAACTGGCGGGAAACAGTTAACGGGTGACTAGAGCTATTGGAGGGGGCCCAAAAATCAGTTTGCAGGGGGGCCCGTAAAAATCAGTTACGCCACTGTGTACAACTAACGTGTTTTAAAACAAAAAAATCGTGTTTTGCAACAGGTTGTAGGTTTCCCGAGCAGTGTCGGAAAGATCAAAGGAAATTTCTGTTTTATAAACTTTTGTTGTACAACATGTTTGATACCTGCTTAAAACGTCAAACTTGTTGACCTAACATTGTTTCTGCTGTTCTGTCTCAAGTCAGAACGCTTCCTGCTGCCGCCTACAACACTTACTTTTATTTGTGAGTAAAGTGTTTTGTTGAGTTAGTGGAGTGGTTAGTGGACCATTTGTGATGGAGTCTGCACTTGTCATCCTTAAAAAGTTCTTGAAGCTACCATCAGTCCTCAATTCCCCTGCCAACAAATCTTGGTTATCCTGTTCTAAATCTTGTAATATTTCACTGCCACTGTACTTACTCCTAGCTTGCAACGAAGAAGTAACCAAAAGCGAAGTTTTGTTCTTTTCTTCCTACACAGCAAATCACAACACATGCGGAAGCAGCCAACACCACATCATCGTCGCAAGCACTCATGGATCAGTTAAACATGTTTGACTGAAGTTCAGCGCATAAAATGAAATGTTTAACAACAAAAATTTTATAAACACTAGTTCAAATAAAAGTTGTATAAGACATGTTTTACAAACATAAGTTCATACAACAAGTTGTATAGTGTAAATGCAGCTAAAGGAGGCGAGTAGACCCGAACAGAGCCGAGCACCGAGCACGAACCCTCCCAGTACACACTCGCTTGAGTTCGATGGAGATCGCCTCTGTTCTTTCGCCACGTATGTGTATTTTTCCTGTTGTTAATTCCTCGTTCATACTTTGTTTACCGTAATAGATATTCAAAGTCCGTTAAGTACATTCATGAAAAGTTTTATTCAAACTCCCCACTTGGCTCAACCAATAATTCCGTAAACATTTTTTTACAGGGTTAAAGGGTTAAATTCTGATTAAAATCAATATTGGGACTCCAATATGAATAAATGGAATAATTATCAGTATTTATTTAATTATTGGTAAATATTAAATTGGTCACATTATGAAAAATATAGTCAGTGAATCCGGTTTTCACTAGACAGTGCTGCTGCTAAGACAGCGATGGTAATTTATTTATAGTGCTAATTTTGTTCTTCTATAAAGAGGCATATTTTCTTCCTAATTTTATGGGAAATATTTCTTTAAATTGCCTTTCTTACATTATTACAAATCTGGATTTTAATTATGAACATATAATATCAAGTGTGGGTGTGGTCTTACCCTCAAATAAATTATTTTTCAGTTTGAAGTAATTAAATATTAGTGTGTTTAAGTAAAAATTGAAAAAAACATGCATTATATACTAAACAGTTACATTTATAATTCAACCTATCTTTTCAATTTAATAGTTGAACTTGAATTATTTCAAGTTGTGACATATCATTGCACATCTTAGCTCATTTCAAATAAGTATGTTGAATCAGGAGTCATTTTGACAAATAATAGAAAATTACAGGGTATTCCGTAAATTTATAGGGATGAATTAGTGTTGGACAGTTATGTGCTTTCACTGGCTCCATTTAATTACTCCATTTAGTCATGGTGGATGCCATTTAGTGTAGTAAAATTAGCCCAAAAAAATAGCTGAACCCGGAAGTAATTGCAAACTAATATATTTTTACCGATTCTTATGTAAAATGACCTGGGAAAAACGATGGTGAAAAGTCTACCACTCTCCGACGCTGCACTCGCCTGCTATGGCCAATTTTTTTTTTCAAAATGGCGGATGTAGCTTTGTAAGTTTTTGCTGGATATCTTTTGGACCTTTAAAGACAGCTAAATTCGGTAAATTGGTAAACTTTAGAAAATAAAATTTTGCATATTTTAATATATAATATGTATCGGTTGTTATATTTAATAAGGGTGATATTGCTCTTTAAAGCTACTTTAAAGTGTGGATTTCTTTTTAAAGCAGCTTTTAGGTGAATTTCTTTTTTTGGGAAAACCATATTACGGTGGTGCCAAGTGTTAGATATAAGCCTTTAACCTTGTTAACTTACTACTACAGGGTCCCCAGATACCAAAAACACCATTCACTAAAATTTTTATATCTGCATATAGGCCTATATAGTTATTAAGATACATATATAAATATGTACCTAAATTCCATTAAGCTGGTAAAACTGTTAACGAAACGTCCGATTTTTATCAAACTAGACATGAAGGTGTGGGACTATGTCTATGTCGATTAGTTATGTTGATTGGGATTATCGGACTATGGGAAAAGGGTGATACACAAGTTCTAATTTGTCTAAAATAAGCTTAAACCCAGATTTTTGGTTGATTTAAAACAAATTTAAACCTCTCCTAAATATCAAAATGTGTAAAAGTTTATTTTCTAAAGTTTACTTCCATACAAAATTTAGCTGTCTTTAATGGTTTATGTCAAATTTTCTTAGTGGGTTTTTTGTGAGATTTTTTTAGCAAAGAGAAAATTTAAACTCTGTTTACCCCATGGGGACATAGGTTCTCTCATACATGAGTGTATTTGGAAAATATGCAGTAGATAAATTTATTAAGGCTTCCATTATGCCGAAATTTAGTTTAAAAAGTATACAGCAGACAATGACAAAATAAAATCATAATTTTTATTCAACCCCTAAAAAAACATTTTATTTTAAATTCTATTAATATGGAATTATTTACATCATTCAGGTGACGTATTTTTCAGTTGGAAATATCTAGTATAGGCCTAAATAAATGAAATCACAACGCAGAAAAAATATAGAAAACCTTGTACGTTTGTTTATGCAACTTAAATATTTTCTATTTTCAACAATATTTAATCCAAACACTTTTAGTAAATTGTTTTTATGTTTGTAATCTTTCAAAATATATTTTTTCAGCTTAAAACACTGTACTTAGTATAAACTAAACTAATAAAGCTTTTATATTCAATAAAAAAATGTTCTTCTTATGTTTTTAGTTTACTAAAAAAAGCTTCGTGTGAATCATTTCTTAAAATTCGACTGACACAGTAGTACATATTTTAAGGAACAGAAGTCCTGTTAATCAATTGGAACAAAGGTTTTAAAACGCGAGTATGAATAGGAAACAGCCACTTTCACTCGTAGTGATGAAAAATGGCGTTGCCAAATAATTAAAGTATGATTTAGGCCTATATAGTTAGATTTGGTTTCAAAATGTAAAATTTTAAAAATAATAAAACACCATATTTCTCATCAAGTTTTTTGCATCATTTATATTTGTTGCACTTTTAAACCTCGGTGGTTAGATAAATTACGAGTATTACTTTTCTAGAAAGAGAACTCACATTGAAAACCATCTTAGTTATTGCACAAGGCACTCTTCCCCAACCCAAAGATTCAAAGCTCTCCATCACCATGATTCAACTCCACAGTGGGGGGCATTGTTAGTAGTGCAAACAGAGACTATGAAAATTGGCAACGTTGCTTGAGGACCACAAATGCCATGTATAAATCTGGACCACAATCAATGGTGAAATGCTACGCCTGAGGACCACAATCAATGGTGTTTTGATACTAAGCTTATACGCAATGGTTTGAGGACCACAATTGAATGTGAAATGACAGATGCAATTACTTGAAAATGGTCAGATATTTTAATTTGAAAAAGAAACTGAATATACTAAGGGCTATTCCTAAACGTAGGAACTAATAACTATTATTCCATCTCTTGAGAAACAAAAAATACATAGGGTTGAAGTCTGGACTACAATCGATGGTATACTGATAGATGGACTACAATAGGTGGGCCAAGGGAAATATATATATATATCTATATATATATATATATATATATATATATATATATATATATATATATATATATATATATATATATATATATGTGTGTCCGTGAACACGATAACTTTTGAACGGAACCTCCGATTTTGATGAAATTTGGTACAGGAGTGTAAGCCAGCGTCTACTAGGTTGAGTTCGCGAACCAGAACGATCGGACCATGGGAACGGGGTTTTATGGGGTTTCAAATGGGTTAAAAATGGGTTTTTGGCTTTTTTTACTTTTATTTAGAAAATTCAACAATTTTAACTTAAACCATTTAAAAGAGCTTAAAAAAACAAACAATCTAGTATTTTGAATTTTTTACCTAGCTTAAATGGTTATGGAGAAAATCCAAAAAGTATGTTTTCCATGTTTTTCTTATGGGAAATCAACAAAACCTTCTATCTTGCTTATTTACTGACATATCTTGATAAAATTTGGTATGTACATTCATTAGGAAGCGTTTAACTTATGTTTGCTTAGAAAACCCATATAGCGGCAGCAAACCTACGTACTCACCCCTATGGGGTTTATGGGGAAAATAAAAAGAACACCATAGCCTTATAAAATTTGGTATGTACAATCACTAGGTAGGGTTTAACTTATATTTACCAACAAAACCCATATGGCGGCAAACCTACATACTCTCATCCCCATGGATTTTATGGGGAAATAGAAAATATACCAAAATTCCATTGGAAATTCGCTGAGTACGCAGGTCTGCTGCGACGGGGGTATTTATAAATAAGTACCTATATGTTTCTTCACTGGAAAACTCAAATGTGACGCTATTTTGTGTATATCTTGTACATGGTTAAATAAAGAAATTTTGATTTGATTTGATTTGAATGTCGCCTTATGAACTAGAGTGTAATGTAAAGGCAAAAAAGTTGCCTAAATTTGAAAAGAGAAAGCATATTTATTGATTTTAGGTTTTACAAAATGGACACAGTTCAATTTAATGGTTTTAGGTTTGTTTCTCAAATCCACTGTACCCTTTACGTCTTTCCTTCACAACATCTCGAGCATCAACAAAATTTGAAAACCCCCCAAAATAGAATGAGAAATCATAAGAAATACTAGAACAGATAGAACGTTAATTGCTGGTTCAACCATATATAAGCCAACTGCCCGATTATGTGAGACAGCGGTTGAAAATGTAAAGGGAAAAAATATTCAATTTGGTCACTATGACACCAAAAAAAAGTTAGTAACAATCTAAACGACCCGGCCTGACCTTGCACCGCTCCTCATGGGGCTGTTTGACGCTGAGCCTCTTGAGCTCCTCGTCTTTGTTCTTCAGCTCCACCTCGAGCTGTTCCACCCTCAGCCTCAGGGTCGCCAGTTCCTTGCGCAGCTCCACCGCCGCCTCACTCCCGCCTGAGGGCCATTGGATGGTTCATTTTCATAAGTAAGAAAGGAGAGGAGCTCATCAGGTCATTGAATTCTTTAGAATATTGTTGAATACTTAATTTGGAATAGTGAAATGTTAATTGCATGTATTGATATTTTCTTTCTATATCGTAACTGATTTTTTCTAAAGTAGACCCTCTCTCAACCAACCCCAACAGGATTTGGTTGGATAATTTGAAAGGTCAGATAAAACAGTCAGAAGTAAAAAAAGTAAAATTCGTATATATGATAAATAAAATGTATTTTTTTATTAATATTAATTTACTAGCTGTTTCCCGTCACGGCTTCGCCCGTGATTGAATTTATTTTTTAGGTAATAAAATATTTAAAAGAGCAACAAAATCTTCTTCCTTAAGAATGACATTGAAACAACAATTTACCGTGTCTTAAGTTATATTCCTAGATGTTCTCTTATGTTTTTTATTCTAAGCTCTGAAGGAATTTTGCAAAACATTTTCTTAATGAGAACCATTGAGCAAAAAAGAATAACCATGTCAGATTTCAACCACGTTAGGCCCTACAGTCATTTTTAAAATCATGTAGGGCGTAGCCCTAAGGAACATAAAAAACTATATTTCTAAAACTGTTTCTTACTAAACACCTATTATCAAAACGGAACATAAACGTTAAATTTCAACACTGTAGGATTTATGGTAACTTTGAGGATTTGTGGGGGGAAGCCCCTGGAATAATTTTGAAGTCCTATGGGGTAGAGCCCTAAAGAACTTCGAAAACTATATTTGCAAAACCCTAAGACAGCACCTATTTGCAAAACAGAGCATACAAGTTACTTTTAATCCCTTAGCATATATGGTAATTTTGATGTTCTGTGGGGTGGAGCCCTAAAGTAAATTTGCTAAATTGTTTCTTAGTGATCAACTATGAGCAAACAGGAACGTCCATGTCAACTTTCAACCCCGCGGGCCCAGAGTAATTTTCAAGACTTGTGGGACGGAGCCCTAAAGAATTTCAAAATATATATTTGAAAAACCTTTTCTTACTGAGTAACCTACCTATGAGCTAAGGGGAACGTCCATGTCGAATTTCAACCCCGGAGGCCCTAAAATGTTTTTGAAGTCCTGTTGGGCAGAGCCCTAAAAAACTTCAAAAACTATATTTTCAAAACCGTTTCTTAGTAAGCACCCATGTCCATGTCAAATGAAGGCCCTAATGTAATTCTGAAATCCAGTGGGGTAGAGCCCTAAAGTGCTTTAAAAACTATATTTGCAAACCCTTTTCTTAGTGAGTACCTATGAGCAAAGGGAATCCTCCATCATATTTCAACCCCGTGGGCCCTAGAGTAATTTGAAAGTCCAGAGGGGTGCAGACCTAAAGGGCTTCAAAACTATATTTGCAAAACATTTCTTAGATTAGATAGATAGTACCTATGAGATAAGAGAATAGTCCTTGTCAAATTTCAACACGTAGGCTATACAGTAATTGTCAGATTCTTTGAGGTAGAGCCCTAGACAATTTCAAAAACTATAATGGTAAAACAGCTTCTTAGTGAGCACCCATGAGCAAAGAGGAACGTCCATATCAAAAATTTCAACCCCGCGATTGCCCTAAAGTAATTTTGAAATCCAGTGTGGCGGAGCCCTTAAGTGCTTCAAAAACTATATTTGCAAAACCGTTTGTTAGTACCTATGAACATATAGTAATGAAATACGAAATAAAGTAAACTGAACTTAATACAACCAAAGTACAACAGACTAAAAGTAATAGTACATCACTATAATCTTGACAATGTCAAACATAAATCTATATATTAATACGCAAGCATGTTTCATTTCCTCCTTTTTTCTCAGCTCGTGTACATCGTAGGATAAATCCGAGCATACCATTAGAAAGGTATAGTCCTGTAGATGAGCAGAACCACATTCTAATTCACATCGGACTCCAGGGCTACGCCCCACAGGCTTTCAAAGTTCCAATGTTAATCTTATGGAGAAAGGAGAATTGAATGAATCATCAGACAGCTGTAGTAAAAACAACTTCCAGAAAATTATAAAGAACAGATGTTTTAGTTCTAAAATGTTTTTAAGCTTCTTCGGTCCAGATCAACTGAAATTTTGATCGAATTTCGATCAGGAGGCGATCCCTAGTAAACATTATATCTCACACCTGGTTACTTCTATGCTTATAAGCATTTTCTTGAATGAATCATCATATGGCAGATGTAAACAAACCTAATTCAATTTCCATAATCATATGTTAGAATACCAAAATGTTGCTTCCATAAGAATAACATGGTAACTTTGAGGACGTCTAGGGCGTAGCCCTTTGTGAATATTAACATGAAAATAGTCAGACTTTCCTATTTTGAGCCTAAAGAATGAGTATACCAAATTTCAGTACTCTAGCTAATCGGGAAGTTGGAGAATTAGTGATGAGTGAGTCAGTGAGTGAGTGAGGGCTTTGCCTTTTATATATTTAGATTAGATTATTATATTTTATAAAACATCATTAATTTTCAAGATCATGGATCTTGATTAAATTTTTTTCTTGATGCGTGGCAATTAAAACGTAGGTTGTGCAATTGTGCGAAGAACCAGTGAAAAAGCTTATTATAAACAAATGTTACACGATATTATGAGTTTCCTGTGTGATTCATAACAAAACTTGACCTGCACGAAATCGGTTCTATTTTAGTAAAACCTTACAGATGGGAACAGAGCAGAAATTCCGTAATTACCTTATATCAGTCACTTTACTTTATTTACAATTCATTTGCATTTTGGCAAATTGTATTAGGGGATCTTATCTCTGGAATAAATTATTGGGACCCTCTATTGGACATCAAACAATAGATCAGCAAACAGTAGATTGTCGCCATTCAATATTTTTATCATGTTTTTCCCTCTTGAGACAACCAAGTACCAGAAATAAACAAATATCGGTAACATTTTCTTTAAAATAAAATAACTTCATCCGTAATATAACATTTTTGGCAATCCAAGAGTCCAGCAACTGCTGGACTATTGCAAAGTCAACTGTACTGTCACCTATCAGTCATGACACACCTTTGGCCGCCTCCAGCTCTATGTACTTGGACTTGAGCCTCTGGTTCTCCTCCTTGTACGAGTGCAACTGTCGCTTCCACTCGTCCACGTTGGCCGTGCTCTCCTGCAGTGCACTCGTAAGCCGCATGTTGTTGCTCTTTAGGGTCGCCAGCTCGATCTCCCACTTCTTGGCATTCGCCGAACTGTCAAATTGAAAACCTCAAGAGTTTGAAAAAAAAAATTTCCCCAAATATCCAATATAATTTAGTCCAATACAATGGATAGATAGTGAGTGCTTGTCAACTTTTTTATATTTATCTTATGGATTTTGGGGTGGAGGAAAAACTATTATATGCAGCCCAGTTCTCAGCAGTTTGATTGGACATACCAGACAGAGTAGAGAAATTTTAATTTTAATGCCGCTGCAAAACATAGTAGGCATAGGAGGCTTGCTGTTTGAAACAGTTTTTGAAGTCATTATGGTATTCATTAATAATATTACAAAAAGAATCCTATAATTTTTTTACTCAATTTTATTGAGTTTTACAGTTTGGAACAGTTCTGAAGTTGTAATGTATTTGAAATTATATTAAAAAGAAAATTCGATCATCTTTTTACACAATTCTATTCGGCTCTAATATAACCAAAATATAACATGGTACAGTAGTGTTAATATTAAATACCCCCGCCGCAGCAGACCTGCGTACTCAGCGAATTTCCAACGGAATTTCAGATTATTTACTATCCCTATAAAAACACCATAGGATCGAGTATGTAGGTTTGCTGCCTTGGGGTGTTGTTAGAAAATCTATGTTAATCAATAATTGGTGAAGGTAAACACAAAATTGTATCAAGCTCTGGCAATTTTTTATTTTCCCCATAAATCCCATGGGAATGAGTATGTAGGTTTGCCGCCATATGGGTTTTGTAAGCAAGTATAAGTTAAGCCCTATCTATATAATGTACATACCAAATATGATTAAATTATGTCAATAAATAAGCAAGATATAGGGTTTGCTTGATTTCCCATAAGAATAAAATGGAAAACACATTTTTGAATTTTCTCCGTAACCATTTAAGCTAAGTTAAAAATTCAAAATACCAAATTGTTTGTTTTTTTAAGCTTTTTTGAATGGTTTCAGTTAAAATTGATGAATTTTGGAAATTAAGGTCCAAAAATGAAAAAAACCCATTTTTGACCCTTTTAGGAAACCCCATAAAACCCCGTTCCCATAACCCCACAATACTGGTTTGCGAACTCATAAAAATAGACCTGGTCTTACACCTTCATATCAAATTTCATCAAAATTGGAGGTCTCCTTCAAAAGTTATCGGTACCACGGACACATAGATAGTCATATATCTATCTATCTATCTATCTATATATATATACATATATATGAAAATGAACGAATGGTGTTTTTGGCTTGTGGGGACCTCAAAATGAAAAAGTAATGTGGTCCCGGGCTTAGATCTTACCATGGCTACTACCGTAATAGCGTATTCCCTATAGGGAAATTCGCTAAAACCACACAAGGATAATAATTATCTTCTATTGGTTTTTATAACACGTCACAAAAATATTATTGATGTTTCTGAATCATTTCGGAATAACTATTGAAAAAAATATTTTAGTATAATAAATAGTTATAGATTTACAATCTGGATGCCGAACAGCAAACCATTTCATGTTTTCATTCAACTGTCAAAACTTCTACACATAACTTTTTTTAGTATAGGGTACTAAATAGTTACAGATTAAGAACACAACCCTATCTGGGTGCCAAACAGCAAACCATTTTGTGTTTTGTTGTTTTATATCTTTGTTTTCTGAGCACCTCAAAATTTCTTCTATTCAACTCAATTCTGTTCATCTTTTGGTTGATGTAAAAATAATGAAAAAAAAAATGTTTTTCATTTCATTATTTTGGTTAAAATTGTAAAACCTTACAACCCAATGGAAACCAACCAATGCAGTATATTTTCAAAATACATATTTTCTCATATTTAAATCTAAACTCCCTGCTAATTTCTGGTTTCCCGATTGATTGGCCACCCTAATATTTCGCCCAGGGACTTAATAAACTAAATGAAAAAGTGTAATGTGACTTCACATTTCCTTTTTAATGGTCGACTTATATCAGTTGCAACAGAGGATATTACATTGGATGTAATTTTGTGTGTTCAAGTAAATCCACCCATTGAGTGTTCCACCCATGGTTGGACCCGCTCGATGAGTCGCGCTGTTTATCAACCATTACATATGTTGTCAATAACCTAATGGTCAGACTTTTGAGACCCGATCCCAGATTAAATTTATGATTGGTGAAATTATTATAAATGCCCACAAGCATTAGGGGATGACTTATAATATTTTTTAAGTCACCTTAGTTTCCTTCCTAAGTTTACAACATACTCATGGGATCAAGACATAACATTATCAGCTTTACATTTCAATTCCATGACTTTTATAATTTTTTACTTCTCTAATCACAAAAGCCCTGAACTGCAAGTTTACACTGGTCTTAATAGCAGTGTTTTTAGTTTTCTGATGTTAGCCTACCTGTGAGCGAGCGCCAGTTTAAGCCTGTCGTTCTCGTACTTGAGCTGTGTCTCCCCGGAGGCGGTTGCAGGAGCCGCCGCCATCACTGGCGCAGGCTTCACATTTTCCGTCGGCTGGTGTTTGGGACTCTCCCCGGGCTGTCACATAAACCATGACGGTTAACAAGCTTATTGGGGCACAATACTGTAGGTGAATGAAACTTGGATTCTAGTGAGCATTTTTTTTCTTTAGTATATAACATGTAAAAAATCCACTAAATAACTGTAGTGTTTTGAGTAAAAATTAAAAAAAAAAAAAAATTTAGTGAAAAAGGCTTACTATGTCCAGATAAAAATAGAGACAAGTCAAACAGGTTAGTAATTTTACAGCATGGAAAAAAGTATCCCATTATTTATTGATCATTCAAAAAAGTCAATCCAAGACTTTCGTGGACTTCTACAATGATTAAAATCAATGACTTTCCTCAAAATCCTTACCGAGATCTACGTTTGAAACTAGAGAGCCTTTCAGTATAGACTATGATAAAAGATTTCATAACTCCAGATATCTTTAACAATTTTACAGAACACTGAGGAAGTTATTCCTGAGATTTATTAGGTAATTGCAATTTTAATGCAGACTAAGTGTTGCAGTAGAGTTTTGCTAGTTAGAATTTGCTTTCATTCCATAAATATACAATATGTAAATCTTATTTTGTTTCAGAAGTGCTATTTACTAGCAGAAAAATATAGTAGAGGGCTGTCACAAGCAAATGTTTCCATTTGATTTATTCATACTTATTTTTAAAAATGTTTACAAAATCTACTCACTGAAAATGAGTATCTGACCTTGAACAACCTTTATAAAAATCAGGCGCAATGTTGTCATGAAACACTGTCATTGTTGTAAACGAACCTGACCGAATGTAACCAGACTAAACCACAATTAAAATGGGTCATGCCTATAAGAGACAAGTATCGACACTCGTGTACCTGCAGGCCGGAGATGCTCTGGCCGCGCTGGTGGCCGTCGCCGCCGGGGCCGCCGCTGTTGTCGGGGTGTGTTGGTGCAGGCGACACGCACGAGTTGTTGTGTGGGGGAGGGTCCAGCAGTGGGGCGGGGTCAGGCATGGCGGCCGCGCGGCTCGTGATCGGGCTTGCGTTAGCCGACGTCACGGGCGTCGCGCCGGTTGCTGTCCCGTTGCTCGTGGCCTTCGCTGTCGCCAGCCGCGTCGCCTCCTTCACCTCTTGGAACTTCTCGATGAACTGCGTGGAATTACATTTCTTTCATTAACCTTTTCATTAATTAATATAGTTAAGCAATGATTATTCAAACATCAGAATAGTCACTTATTCGAACTCCTGAAAGGTCTACTAATTCAGTTTACAGTATAGAACAAACCTAGCACGAAACAGCAACCAGAGCGACAGCGTCTACAAATGTAGAGAAATGTGTACTACTCTTGTTTCTATCTTTTTTTTATCAAAGCCTATAGATGACATGGAAGTCAGCATTGTTGTAACTTAATACAGACGATACAAAATTTAGTTTTTAACCCAGTCTGAGACAGTAGACACGCCAACTCTGTAATTTGCCACAACAGTCCTTGACAAACAATCTTCTTTAACTTTTTTGATGATAGCAGCGAATTTATCCGCAAAAAAAACCACACATTTTCGCTTTAATGAAATTGCACACAAATGCCTTTACTACAGTATGTAAAACACACTTGCTAATCACAAAGGGTACACAATTGTATTCCAACAAGTTAACAGCTCTAGTGTGATAGGTAATGGGGAAATTTCCAGGTCAGTGACCGGAAGCGCAGAGTGGGTAAGGGATGAGGGAGTTGAATCATCTCAAGGACATGTCAAACGTCCCTCACATCACTGATAAGTCATGTAGGCACTCTTTCTAGAAAAAGAGGCTCAGCGCAGCACCTCGTAGTTTACATATTACGGTCTTATTATTACGAGGTACGTTCGGAAAGGAAGTTCCGTTTCCGTTACCCTCCACGACAGCATAGTGATCCCATTTCTGCTCATGCGCTATAGTGTCTCTATGTAAAGCAGAACAAAATTACGCCATTTGGGGCTTCTATCCGTTCTTTACACTTCGTGGAGCTTGTTTGTAATCACGGAGTTGATTAGAAATCCCGCCTCTAGGGAAATTTGATCGGTGATTATTTTCTGGATTCAAAAAACGTAAAACATTTTGTTTTAAGCATTTTGTTTAGTGATTTTTTGCCGTGAGGTGAAAGAAGTAATAAAGAAGTTTACTGCCAGATGCTGACAAAACTGTGTCAAGTGATACAGAAGGATGCGCCGAGGCATGCGTGGTTTTCATTCACAATAATGCCTGACTACAAAAAGCCAATGTGACAAAAACACTCCTTCAGGGCTTTGGCTGGGATATGTTTGACCATCCACCACACAAAACCGACCTCAATCCTTGCGACTTTCAATTTTTTTGGCATCTGAAGTCTTTCCTTGGCAGTCAGCAATTGAATAGTGACTAAGAGCTGAAATAACATGTTACATCATGGTTGACTACACAGGCGGCAAAATTCTACAAAGAGGGCATACAAAAACTTTTACCACGTTATGACAAACGCCTGAAAACTCACAGGAGCTATGTAGAAAAATAATGTACGAGTTGTAGATTTGTTTTTCAATGAATATTTTTGCTATATCTGTAACCTAATTGTGTTTTTTTTTTTTTTTTTTTTTTTTTATTCTTATGGAATTTACTTTCCGAACGTACTTTTTACGGAACCGTTTTGATTCGCCCCGGTTCCCATTAACCCGATTTTGGTTGACCAAAGTTCTACTTAAATTGACTATCCACCAACCCTCAATACCAATAACTAGTTCGGATAATCGACTCTCTATTTAAATATTTCAAATTTGATTCTGGACAAGGTACTTGTGCAATGAGATGAGGAGTAAGGAGGGTAACTGAAAAAATTTGATACTCGTGATTTACTAACCTGAGTAAAAAATTGTATTTGAAGACACTAAAATCGTCTTTCGTCTTTTATAATAATTTCAGAAACTCCAAAAACCTATTCAATTTTGACTTCTTTTCTTAGAGGTTTAAGATGTAAAAAAGTTTTCAGGTTATAAAACAATGCCACAAAAAACAAATCATAGAACTGATACATAAAGAACATAATTAGAATAAAACATACAAAAAAGGCTTCTACCAATGGCAACTCAGCTAGAATAGGCATCTAATATCACTACTTCTTTGTCCTAAATTTTCTCCTAGGAGAATAAGGTTTAAATAAAAACTATTAAATGTTTTAATATCCATTAAACAGTAGAGAGTTTTTGCAACACACCGTAAACATTACGGTAAACGCTAAACGCTATTTTTATATTGGGAAATTTATAAATAATTCGCAGTTCACGATGGTGGAACCGCATAAATAATGTATAAAGTTTACCACTGGTCACTTTTCAACAGAGTTTTTCATAGCTTCAAGCAGTATAAATAGGTAAATCAACCATAAATGAAATAGCGTTTAGCGTTTACCGTTGTCATTTAACGTGTGCAAAAACTCTCCATTAAAGACACCAAGTGATCAAATTTACACAGCTTGATAATTTTAGATAGATCAATTTAATTATGAGTGGTAAAACTGCGGACCTTGTTGAGTTCGGCCTCCGAGGAGAACCCGAGGCCGTAGACGGTGTTGGCCCTGATGTCCGACCACTGGCCAAACTTCTGCGATGTCTTGGTGAACGTCATGCTCGGCGTGATGGTGCTGTTGATGACCGCCTGCACACATACACCATATACCTCCGTGTCAAGTTAACAAAATAATAATAATAATTTGATTACATTGGATCATATATTGTTAAATATGTTGATTAACCCTCATTTAAAATATAAACAAAGCCTACCCAATATAAAAGGTAAAAAACTAAATCAATATTAAATAACTTTTGAATTTAATTGGTTACTTACAGTAAATCTAACTTAGTTGAATTCTGCAATTCTGACTTACTTTAGAACATTGTTAGTCGAGAATCAAGAATTTTTATTGTCGTTAAACACAGTGTTATGCAATTGACAAAGTCATGATCTTAAATATACATACAATCTAAGAACCTTGGTTTCCTAAAGGTACAGTACACAAATTACATTATAATGCATTACATTATAAGTCAATAAAGTGCTAAGTGCGATGACCCAATTACTCATATTTAGAATGTGGGAAAAAAAGAAGATAGGTATGGTGGGGTGGTCTATTTTTGACCCACTATCTGCACGTGAGTGGTCAAGGGTCAATATCGATGCCTTCCTCTTTCAGTCATCAGAGCACAGGCCAAACAATACACCCTTCTACAGAGCTGAGAGTTAGCATTAGCAGATATCCCCATAGTTAATTTCAGATATACTGAGGCTATACATTGCCAAATTATACTCTACAATGTTTGCACATTTCAATACCGTACTGTTATTATAATAATAGAAAGTCAACCAAATACTCTCTAAACTAAGTGATACGATTATGTTACTTTTAATATTAATAATTAACGCATTACTTGTTAGCAAGTTATAATGTACATAATATTTGCTTAATCCCAAAATTCGCTAAACCGAACATGGACGAACCCAATCAGTTCGGCTTAGCGGGACTCTACAGTGTTTTCATGTAAGTTACCTTGATTTGAATCAAGCCTTACTTATTGCCGCTCTTAACAAAGTTTTAAAGACTAGATAAAGTAATAGAAGTGATTTCCTCACTAAAGTATTGAATTCAATCAGCTTTTGTTTTAATTTTGTTATTGAAGTTCAGAGTACATAACAACCACTATTTATCGTTTTACTTCTCTTAATTGCCACCAAGCGCTTACTTTTTCACATATCAAACATCAAAATGAGCAAATTTTTTTACAAAAAATAAAAACAACAAAGTGACATAAGGCATTAAACAGCTGTAATAGTCTTAAGTGATTGGGTTGTATTCTTGGCAGCAAGAAGAAAGAGAAAATTTTGGAGGAAATGAAATCAATGCATCTACAGCCTTAACACCTATAATATAAACTAGTATACATGTTGCTCGAAATCGAGCAATTTATTTTAATACAATACAAATGTTACATTTAGCTCAATGACATGCGACCAATCCGATATTGTGAATCTCTTTAATCACCAAAACTACACGTATTTACAGCTGATTTATTAACAGATGTTTAAAATGCTTTATTCAATCCCAATGTTATTTAAATGGGAAGTTTTGAGATTTCAATGGTGGATAGTGCCTGTATTTTCAGTTCGATTCTCATCAGTTTTTGGCGGAAACAACTACAGACCCAGGCCTATCCAACAACACCAAAAACTTGAAAATCGGTTGAAAATTGTAGGAGGAGTTCTCAACACAAAAAAACCCTTAATGTATTAAATAAGTATAGATTGTGACTTATTACTCACGTAATAACAGCCTGTGGTGTCACAAAGAGATTCTTCACGCTTTTCACGTTTCAAACGATTTTCCGTTCATCATCAGCAGCGGTCAGTTTCTTATAAAATAGGCCCACACCTTGATGTTTGTCGGTTTTTGATACATGACACATAATTTACACACTCTTCACACATATAACAAACGACACTTAACAATACACACGAAACGAAGACGAGACTTGACTTCGGCGAGCCGGACTTAATGGACCGGTTGGTCATAACCGGTCATAAGGTCATAACCAGTCATAAGGCCATAACCAGTCATAAGGTCATAAGATCATAACCGGTATGGACCCACGTGTCCGGCGCGCTGCAGTCAAGTCTCGTCTTTGTTTTGTGTGTATTGTTAAGTGTCGATTGTTATATGTGTGAAGAATGTTTGAATTATGTGCCATGAATATCAGAAACCGACAAACATCAAGATATGGGTGTATTTTAAAATAGGAAACTGACCGCTGCTGATGATGAATGGTAAATCATTCAAATCGCGTACAGCGTGAAGAATCTCTTTTTGACACCTCAGGCTATTATTTGTTATGTAAGTAATTAGTCACATTATAGAAATAAAATCCACAATTTGTCTGTACATTAATTTTTATGGATTACAGTAGAGAACAATGACACAAACCCGACACCAAAGGCATGAGAAAGTGGACAACCAGCAGGTGATCAAACACTATAGTAAATTTTCAATTGGGCCTAAAGCCTAAAAACACAATGACATCTAGCATTTAATTTTTTGAGGTCAGGTTTGCGGCATATTGCTTAGGATATGAAGACCTTTGAAATTATATGACCAAAATCAATGAAGATCAAGTTTCACCAAGGGACCAACCCCTGAGGTTGAAGTCCTAAAAAATTTGTTAAGCTTAGCCTATAGAATGTGCACTAACTTATATTAAAAGTCATTAGATTACAAGAAATTTGCTGGATACCCGGCCTTAAAAGGTCGAATACGTTGGAAGTTATTGCATACTTATTGAATGAAAAGTTTGATTGCCAAGCTATTAATAGTTCTAGGATTATAGTACCACGCTATATATTTGTGTCCACCAAATTTCAACAATGGTATTCCTGACTTTTCCATACTACTTTTTTTTTAAATACCCGGTCAAAAAATCAAGCCTCACACCCGTATTTTCGTAAAATTCTCTAAAATAATTGGTAAAATACAGTAAAACATCTTTGTAAACTTTTTTTTATAAGATTATTTTTTCTTGGACAGAGATCTAAATTCCCAACTTTTTCATGTCTTTTTCCGACATCACAAAATTCCTGACATTTTCATGACTTCCCGAATTTTCTAAACTGGTAAACACCCTGTTTAAGTCTAAATAGTTTAAGACTATAAACTCCAAGATGGCCGAATTACTTAGTTGCTCGTAAACTAGCCTGCTCGTCTAGCGCGTATTACCGGTGTCTTTCGCACTCAACTGATATCCACACTCGCACTTCACAGATTTTGTAGACTTGTAAGTTAAATGTATCATGTGTAAACCCCGGCAACTCCCGAAATAACTACCAAACTCACAAAACTGATCTCCAAACTGTGTCTAACAATAAAGATAACTAGGTCTAACGTCGTTGTTGGCTACCTGTGCAAATGTAAACAAACTGTGACGTCACACATAGAGGAATCTGCGCAGCTCACCTTGTCATCCACAGCCTTCTACATAGTGTTCCCACTCCACTTTACACACTATAAAAAGTAAACGTTCATCTTGCTTTCTCGGCGGTGAATCGAGTAGCTGTCGAGGAGGTATTGATGGGCGCGAATCTGTCCTTTACCACTTTGATATTAAGTGCATCATGGCTCATAGCTGCCCTATTTGTGTGAAGAGTGTTCTCGACACTGATGACGGCATCGGTTGCGAAGGGGACTGCCAGCGGTGGTTTCACCGTGAGTGCATTAAGATGTCCAAAAACGAGTACCAGCAATTAAGTAGTGATAACAACTTGAAATGGCTTTGCACTCGCACTGATTGTGTACTTCCCTCTAATGACCGCATAAACACGCTATCAACTCAGATGACCGCGGTCTTGTCAAAACTGGATGATCTTCTGGGGAAAGTCAGCAAGATTGACAACATCTCACAAGACGTCTTGGAAATTAGATCAGAA
Source organism: Neoaliturus tenellus (assembly GCA_030545055.2). Classification (NCBI taxonomy): domain Eukaryota; kingdom Metazoa; phylum Arthropoda; class Insecta; order Hemiptera; family Cicadellidae; genus Neoaliturus; species Neoaliturus tenellus. The sequence goes on along the minus strand of CM061533.1, from coordinate 95,133,251 downwards.
GTTACTTCCATCAATGCTAGCCTATCCACACTCGAACCTCGGGTGACTGCCATAGAGAGTAAGGTGGACGAACTATCTACGAATGTTGCTTCCATGAATTCCAATCTCGACTCACATAATGCAAGGATCCAGAAACTCGAAGACACACTCACAGCTCCCTTCGTCAGCATGGTTTCAACAATAGAAGAGCTGAACGACAGAGCATCTAGAGCTAAGAACGTTATGATCTTCGGACTATCTGAAAGCAAGAGTAATAAGGCAGAGGATAGGGTACGCCACGATAAGGAAATGTTTAAGTCAATAATTGCGGCCTCCAATTTGGACCTGGACATCGAACCCCTCAAGTTCATCAGAGTCGTAAGGGCTTCTCCAAGTAAAGCCCGGCCACTCAAGGTGGGTTGTTGGGAACGAGCAACTGGTTCACAAGATCGTCATGTCTACTTCTAGAGAACTGCTGAAGGGTCTTGGAGACAGTTTTTCTACGGTCTCCTTGGGAAGAGATAGAACCAAGCACGAAATATCATATCTTGCTAAACTCAGAGAAGAACTTACCCGTCGCATAGACAATGGGGAAAAAACCTGACTATCAAATATGTCAACCAAATCCCTAAAATTATTGAGTCAAAAAACGCATAAATTCCAACGACATTGATCACCTTTATGTTTTGTACCAGAATGTGAACGGTATTCGTTCCAAACTCCATACTTTGCATTGTGCTGTACCTTGTAACGTGTTTGATGTTGTTATATTTACTGAGACCAATTTGAACCCTTCTGTATCTAACTCTGAACTTGGTCTTGATGCTTATGCAGTCTATCGTAAGGACCGTTCTAAGCAAACTAGTCACAAAATGGATGGTGGTGGAGTTCTAATAGCAGTCCATAGGAACTTTTCCTCAGCTGAAGTGATTCAACCCGATTCACCTGTAGAATCACTATTTGTATCAGTCAAATTAAATCATGTTTTTAAAATATTGATCTGCGCTGCGTACATACCCCCTCGATCCAGCTCCACGGTCTACGATTTCTTTGCTGACTCAGTAAACTATGCCACATCAATTTGCAACGTCGACACCATTCTGATTACGGGGGATTTTAACCTTCCAGATTTTGATTGGAGGTATCCTGTGATAGAAGATGCTCCCCCTTCAGCACGAACACTTCTTGACCTGACATCTCAGTTCGATATAACACAGCTCAGTGATGTGCTCAATGGCCATGGGGTGCAGTTGGACCTAGTTTTTGGATGTCCCAAAATATTTTCTGTATCAACGGCTGAAGAAACCCTCCTCCCCAACGAGGATCACCATCCTGGATTGTCAATCACTGCTTCATTGGCCTGCTGCAACAGGGTACACAACAGGAGGTCTTCGTATGTCCGGAATATCAAGAGGCCCAACCTTGATGCGGTGAGAGTCGATTTAAGGAATGGTGCTATTGGGCTCGATCGCGACTGTATTGATGTGGACCTCGCTTTCCTCAACTTCTGCACCCAGCTTAGTAACTGCACTAAAACCCACTCTCCTTGGAAAAGAACAGGACATTCTGCGTTTCCTCGCTGGTCCTCAAGAGAACTAAAGGATTTAGTGATCCTGAAAAAATCTCTGCACAAGCAATATAAAGAATCGCATGACCAAAGATTGTATGAAGATTTTTGCAGAATTCGTGCCCAGTGTAAAGCCATGTCCCGGGTCTGTCGCAACAGTTACATCAAACATGTGAACTCAACAATTGGTACAAACGTTAAAGTGTTTTGGAACTTCGTGAAGCAACTGGACAGATCGTCGGCTGAGCCTAGTTCACTTGGAGATGGAACTACAGTTACGTATCGCCCTGATGAAATGTGTGAACTGTTTGCCAGATATTTTTCTTCGGTCTACTCAGGACCTACTGGCATCACTGCAGAGCCTTCTTTCGCCAGTACCACCTTCGTTCTATCTAATTGCTCTGTGTCGGTGGCCGATGTAGAAAAGAAACTTAGAAGGTTAGACCCATCAAAGAGCTGTGGCCCTGACGAGGTGACCCCGGGAGTTCTGAAATTTTGCTCTTCCGAGCTAGCCCCATACTTGCACTTCTTGTTCAACCTCAGTCTGACTCATGGTGTCTTCCCTATGATACTGAAACAGGGACTTGTCATACCTATATTTAGGAGTGGTGATCGCCATCTGGTCACAAACTACAGACCCATCGTGATCCTGTCAGCTTTAAGCAAAGTATTTGAGAGCTTAGTCCTTGACATTGTGCAACCACTCTTCAAGAACGTAATCATCGAGGAACAGCATGGCTTCTTGCCGGGTAAATCAACTGTCACCAATCTTCTGTCCTTTCAGTGTCACGTGATGACAGCCTTTACCCATCGAACTCAGGTGGATTCAATCTACATCGATTTTAGCAAGGCATTCGACAGGATTGATCACAGTCTACTCCTCAAAAAGCTTAAGAGTTACGGGGTAGTGGGCACCATGCTGAAGTGGTTCCAAAGTTATCTCTTCAACCGCAAGCTATTTGTTATATTTGCCTCTCAACGGTCTTCTGGATTCCTTGCAAACACGGGTGTTCCACAAGGTTCCCACCTCGGACCACTATTATTCTCAATCTTTATCAACGACATTGGTGAAGTTATTGATGTCCCTTTCTTGCTTTTCGCCGATGACGTCAAGTTGTTCAAGGAGGTCGTTACAACCCAGGACTGTTTTTTGCTACAGGAAACCCTCGACAATGTAAGGCTCTGGTGTTCGTCCAACGGAATGACTATTAACCACAATAAAACCAAATGTATAACATATAGCAGGATTAAAAACACCTTAGTCACCGACTATTATCTGGATGGCGCCCTGCTGGAAAGGTGTAGTCAAATGAAGGACCTTGGAGTCAACTATTGATTCCTGCTTCGAGTTCGGTCAACACATCAGTAACATTTGCTCCAGGGCCTACCGGACACTTGGACTCGTTATGCGGACTGTCAACCATGGATTGGACTCTAGAGCTGCTACCATCTTGTTCAAGGCACTTATTCGTCAGCTTCTGGAGTACGCGTCGGTGGTATGGTCCCCATATCAGCTCGGCCAGATTGACCAACTTCAATCCGTCCAAAGACGCTTCATCAGGTTCCTGGGTGGTCGAGCTGGTTACAACTACTGGGAAGTTCCCATTGAGGCAGTCTCCGAGTCGCATGGATTGCAGCCACTGGCTTGCCGAAGACAGGTTGCTGACTGTATCTTTCTTGTACAAGCTCCTTAACAGCAAGATAAATGCTCCACACCTCCTGGAGAAGATCAACCTCAAGGTACCATCCAGGGCGACAAGAGAGCGGCGTCTGTTCGAACTGGAGCATGCAACAGAAGCTATCTGCAGCACAGCCCTATCCCCAGGCTCATGCGTTCCGCAAACGCCATATGTGGATCAGTGGACTTCTTCTGCGACACCCTTGACCTGGTAAGGCGCTCTGCTGCTGACCACTGGCTCCAAGCCCCGGACTGCTGAAAGTTGACCTGAACTTTTATTCATTCCCCGTCCATTAAATAGACTCATTGCATTGCAATTTATTCTATTATTGTTACTATCATTGTTACTATTGTTGTTATATCATTATTATTTATTGTTATTTTTTTGGTATTGCCATTGTTCAGTGTACACAGTAAACTACTTGTTAGTGATCAGTAATTTATGATTAGATAATTAATTTGTTGTTGCCATAATATATTGTTGGGATATCGCATTTGTTATTCGTTATGTTATTGTTATTATTGTAGCTGTTAGTAACTTCTTGCCACAAGGCCATTGTTTTTTGCTTTTTTTCAATATTGTAAAATGGTGATCATGCCGTTGGAATAAATAAATAAATAAATAAATAAATAAATATAGTGTAACTATAGTGAAAAAACATTGAACAAAAATCGAACATCACTCACCTTGGTTCCCTCAACACTGATGATGCGATATAAACTTCTAGTCGAGTCGTAGAAGAAGGAAACATTGACTGCAGTGGCTGAGGCAGGAATCCATGACCTCTTGGTTTTTGGATCGATATGAAAAACGTGTGCTTTGCATGTGAAGATGGGCTGTTCACTGAAAAAAAAAAACAGCATTGAAAACAATGTAAAAGAATTATACATTCTAATCAGTTATGTTTATTCTGAGGTAAAATCGACCTAGCCAAAGGCCAGAAGGCCTACTAAGGTAAAAACACCCTAACACCGACAACTACTCAAATACGATACTTTCCGTTTCAACTAAGAATAATAAGAACTCTGTGTAAATAAAATGCCTTTGGTACCGTAAATTAAAATATAGGTACTCTGTGTTTCTTTCCCTTTGTCCTTAATGACATACAAGTTAGTCGGATACTTTATGTACATCAGTGAAGGCTTTTGAATCTGCGGAGGTAGACTTCAGCTGTTCATTCTTTACAAGCTTAGTCTTTCCCTGACAAGGAATAAGGTGCGATTAGTAAGAATTTATTTAATTCTATAGTGAATGTAATTTTTCAAATTCTTAAATTGAAATTTTTAAATTTGAATAGTTTTTTAATTCTTTTTGACTCTGCCCCACAGGTCTTGAAAATTACTCTTGGGCCCACGGTGTTGAAATTTGACATGGACGTTCCTCTTTGCTCATAGGTAATCACTAAGAAACAATTTTGCTCAAAGGTTCTTGTTTGCATTTTTTAATGAAACTTATATGTACTAATTATCTAAATTAATACACCTTTATCTATTTTACAAGCAAACTTTTACTAAAAAGAGGCATGTTGGTATTAGAGGAACTATTATTTGCTAAATACTAACACAGTTTGTTGGTATTTAGACTGCAGACTAGATATTTCAATTAGGTCCTATTAAGACACATTTAAGTCAGGCACTAGATTTATTTAAAGAAGAAAATAATTAATTTTTGTGTACAAGAACAAACTTTATAATGTTGACAACTAGATAGAAAAAACATCTAAGTAAACAAGGGTAACAATAACATAAAACATGTGACATTTAATTATGTTAAGTCTTTAGGAGAAATTGTCAGATCATGCTTCAATACTCCCTCCACAATTTTGAAACTGAATGTCACAAAGTCCAATGTTGACCTTAAGATGTGAAAACCTTACTCGATTGAGAGGTTTAGTGAGGATGTCGGCAAGCTGATATGTTGTAGGTACATGTTCAACATCAACAAGTCCTTCTAAGTATTTTTCCCTGACGAAGTAATACTTAACTTCAATATGCTTCGTTCTACGATGAAATTCAGGGTTCTTGATGAGTTTCACTGCACTGTCGTTATCAATTTTTAGAACAGGTTTCAATTGTGAGTGACAACTTATTTCTTCAAATAAACGTTTCAGCCAAATTGCTTCCTTGACCCCTTCACAAGCAGCCACAAACTCAGCTTCTATCGTAGACAGTGCTACCGAACGCTGTTTCTCACTTCGCCAGCTCACTGGACCTCCAGCGTAACAGCTGATAAACCCAGATGTTCATTTTCGAGTACTCTCTTCTCCAGCGAAATCAGAATCAGTAAAAACATCTGGATTACTGCATGGTGAAGACTTGTACAAAATACCAACATTTATGGTTCCTCGCAGATATCTGAATATCCTCTTCACACTCAGCCAGTCAGCTTCAGTAGGATGTTCCATATTCCTCGCAGACATTCCCACCGCAAAGGAAATATCAGGTCTCGATACACAACTCAAGTCCATCAAGCTCCCAACAGCGTTACGATATGGCACTTTTCCATTGACAGCCTCCGTAGAACCATTTACAGATTTTTCACATGGCGTAGAAATGGAATTTGATTCACTCATACCAAAGACTTTTAATATACGTTTAGTGTAGGCTGATTGACCAATCCATATTCCACCTGAACCTTTCTTGATCTGTAGTCCCAAGTAACTATTAAGTTCACCCGTTTTGATTTTAAACACTTTGTTTAAACTTTTCATGAAGTCATCAATAATGCTGTTGTCGGTTCCAGCTACCAACCCATCATCTACATAAATTAGTACAAGTAGCTTCTTTCCTTGTTCATTTTTGTAAAAGAGACAGGGATCCGACTGACTTCTCTTCAAACCTTGAGATTCAAGAAATTTTGTAAGTTTTAAGCTCCAACAATGAGGAGATTGTTTCAGACCATATAATGACTTCTATAGTTTACACACACGTCCAGTTCCATCAGAATAACCTTCTGGTTGCTCCATGTAAACTTCCTCCGAAAAATCACCGTACAAGAAGGCAGTCTTCACGTCAAATTGACGCAGTTTCAGATTTTCAACTGAAGCAATACTAAGCACAGATCTGATGGTATCGTAACGTGCCACAGGACTAAAAAGTTCATTATAGTCCATACCCTCACGTTGTGCATATCCCTTAGCTACAAGACGAGCTTTGTATTTTTCATGAGAACCATCAGAGGCAGGCTTGATTCTCAGTACCCACCGACAACCTAGGACCCGAGCTCCTTCTGGTTTATCGACCAAAATCCAAGTTTTATTTTCGTGGATCGATCTCATCTCATCGTCCATGGCAGCCTTCCAGTCAGATGCATCATCCAATATCATTGCTTCTTTGTAAGAACCTGGAAACGTCTGAGCATCTGGTTGAACCATCATTAGTTCAAAACTTCCACTTCTTATCCAACTTGGTACATTTTTCACTCGTCTCCCACGTCCCAGCAAGTCTTCTGTGGTTTCATTTTGTGCCAAAGCATCACGTCCATCTCCCTCCAAAACAATAGGAGGTGCTTCTTCAACAGTCTCCACCTCTGTTGTTTTAGAAGTTATATCAAAATGAACTTCCTCAATCGGTGTTGGCTCATTCTCAGGAACACTTGTGGGAACAGAATTGCCTTGGACTGTCTCTGGTTTGAAGATCACATCATGGCTTACAACAGTGTTCCGTTTGCTAGGCACATACACTCTATATCCATCTCTCAAACCATGATATCCGACAAATATTCCGTCAATGCTTTTAGCATCCCACTTCTTCCGCTTTTGCTTTGGTTCATGAACAAAGCAATTAGTTCCAAATACTCTAAGGTGTTTCACACCTGGAACATTCTTTCCCGACCACAATTCCAGTGGTGATTTTCCTTCTACAGGACTTGGTCCGGTAAGATTAAGAAAAGGTAAACTGCGGTATTACAAGCTTCACCCCAAAGAAACTTAGGCAAGTCTTTACTCTGAAGCATAGAACGAGCGGACTCCACAATTGTTCGATTTTCTCTCTCAACAGAACCATTCTGTTCAGGGCAGTAGGGAGAGGTTGTGCGAATCCTGATGCCATTCTCCTGGATAACATTTGTGGTTTCCTTTGATAAAAACTCAGATCCGTTATCAAATAGCATTTCCTTTATGACTTTTCCATCTTGTTTTACTTCTGCAAGAAAGATACGCATACAGTGAGCCACCTCACATTTATTCTTTATGAAAAACACACGGCAATACTTACTGTAATAGTCTTTAAACAATACAAAATAGCGGTTCCCTCCAAGAGAAGTGACCTCCATTGATCCGCAAACATCTGTACTGATCAGTTCACCAACCACCTTAGGACAAGTCGGACGAGAATGAAATGGACCACGATGAGATTTTCCTAGAGCACATCCACTACACAGATCCATGTCTCCTGTGTCATCAATTCCATTCATCTTCAAAACTTGTTTTACATGGCGTTGATTCTGATGACCTAGCCGTTCGTGCCATAGCTGTAAGGAATCTTTCTTACATGCAAGTTGTACAGAGGGTTGTACAGGACAAATAGCACGCATATTCAGTAAATATAAATCCCCATGCAAGCGTCCAGTCAATGTAACGCAACCATTGTGGATAAATTTACATCCCAGATTGTCAGCAGAAAAAACATTATTCTTTTTTGCTGCTTTACTTACTGATAACAAATGAGCCCTGGAATTAGGTACAAACAACACGTTTTCTACAGTTGTTTTAATTAGTTCCTTACCAATTTTAATTTCAACGACAATGATCCCAGTTCCCAAAGCGTAACAATTTTTATCAGAGACATTTTCACTGAAGCCAGACATAAGTTGTGGTTCTGAAAATGGTGAATACTCTGTAAAATAATCTTTACAAAACGTAACATGATGAGTAGCGCCACAATCAGCAATCCAAATGTCCTGCTTAGCAAAAGTTAACCCGTTCCCGCTCATAAAGCTTTGTTTTGCAGACACATCCCTTTTACTGTCAGATGTAGATACCATGGACTTCTTTTTAAGTGGACAGTCCGGAACCTTATGCCCTTTTTGCTTACACTTAAAACAAACAACCTTAGAAACCTGCGTATGATTTTGAGAATTCAGCCTTTGCTTTTCACTCTTGACCCCTGATCCCTTCGGTTTTGAAACATACAAAGGAGTTTTAAGTAACTCCATGTTATCACGTTGCTCAATGGTACGCAACTTTTCAACTAATGTTTTAATTGTTCTATCCATAGATGGCATAGCTTCCCATACATTTCTGAATTCACGGAAACTCGGCCCCAAAGTAGATCAAATTCTTGCAATTAAAACTCTATCACTAAGCTTAGATTCGTTTTGTTTCTCAAGTGAATCATTTAACTCGGCAAAATGTTTTTGAAGTTTTGCGATATGGGTAGCTATATGCTCATTTGGATCACGATCCCACCTAAAGATTTCCTCTAGTAAACGATCTAATCGTTGTTCGCTGGACTGCTCATATAACAGAGATTAGACAATCCCATACTTCTTTAGAAGTTGAGCAAGTTAGAACTAGTGTAGTTGGCTCATCGCCTAGAGAAGCCATTAAGTACAACATGGCAGCTGCATCTTTGCTATCCCAATCAGCAATAGCCTTTCGCTCTAACTCAGTGGTGTTAGAAGTTGGTCTTGCTTGAGAACCCATTACAAACTCTAACAACCCATGTTTTCTCAACAACAACTGGATGAGCATTTTCCAATTAGTCCAGTCTGATGCCCCCAAAAGTTTATCTATACACACTTTTTCCGTGGTATTTGCCATATTTCATACAAATTTTATACTTGCTCACCAAAAGTAAAGCACAAAAAATTCAACAAAATATAATGCAAAACATTGAAAAAAACACATCTTAAAAAAAAAAAATCAAATACCTGTCTGTAATACAGCCCATAACCTATTAAGACACATTTAAGTCAGGCACTAGATTTATTAAAAGAAGAAAATAATTAATTTTTGTGTACAAGAACAAACTTTATAATGTTGACAACTAGATAGAAAAAACATCTAAGTAAACAAAGGTAACAATAACATAAAACATGTGACATTTAATTATGTTAAGTCTTTAGGAGAAATTGTCAGATCATGCTTCAATAGGTCCAAAATCACATAGGTCTATTTTCACTGTAAACGCATGTTTTTTGGTTTCTTTACATTCTATCGTTAAACTAAATTTAAATACTAACTAAGCGGTTGATAAGGTATTTAATATCCTATTAGTGAAATACCGAAAAAAGGGGGTTGTCAGTATGTCATCGGTATTTAATGGAGAGATTGGGGGGGTGATGTTGTTCGCGTCTGCAGCATTCCATTAAAGCTGCACGTAATCCTCGGGTGGTGCTAAACGAACAACAACTTTGGCAGCTGAACTATCACGCACGTGATCTCTCAGCTATGACAGCTGCCAGACATAATGCAAATGGCCATTTCTAGGGCTAATTAAAAAATTTAGGCTGTGTTAGCTCTATAAAGAGAGATCTAATTTTTATTTTAGAGCTTAAATTTTTACATATTATAAGTTACTGACTCAGGTGCTCCGCACTGCAGAATTTATTTTCTTATTCTTCAAACCTGGTGGCTGGCTAAATTGGCCATACGATATATAAATATAATGGATAGATACGAAACTTCAATAGGGTCTAGCTAGAATCGAATATTTCTGTATTAAACGCATGTTTATGGGTTATTTTTCCTTCTGTTTATATCGTAAAACTGAATTTAAATACCGACTAAGCTGTTGGTATTTAATCTTTATATATAAAAGTGAAATACCACTCATTGACTCATCACGAAATCTCAGGAACTAACAAACAGATTTACTTAAAACTTTGAACACATGTTCGTCTTGCCTCTTAGATACGACTTAGAAACAATTTTGCAAAATTCCTTCAGGGCTCCGCCCCATAGGACTTTGAAATTTCAATATAATGTTATCTGCATGGTCAAATTTAAATATGAATTTAGAAACCTGCGGGGTTCAAACTTGGAGTGATCTCTTTGCCCATAGGTGCTCAATAAAAAAAAGTGTTTTGTATAGTAGATGCCAAAATTAGAGAGACTGGAGGCAGGTAGTCCTGGCCCGTCGTAATCCTTTGTTGTCAAAACATCCCCTATTGTAGGGCGGCCGGCCGGTTCGGCACCGGAATGCCGCCCGGGTCTCGGGGAATTCTCAGAATTTTGGCCACTGCCTAAGGCGTAACTCCTATTTTGTCTGAGGATTATCCCTTTTTAAAATGGTTATTAAACATCGTAGAACTATGATTCAAATTTTGTTATAATCGTCTAATCAACACGCAACACATAGTCCATGAATTTTTATTGTACGTGCATTGGTTCGATTATTGGATAATTGAGGCAGTGGCCAAAATTCTGAGAATTACCCGAGACCCGGGCGGCCTTCCGGTGCCGAACCGGCACAATAGGGGGTGTTTTGTCAACAAAGGATTAGGACGGGTCGGGACTACCTGCCTCCAGTCTCTCTAATTTTGGCATTTACTATATATCTTGTTCAGGGCTCCACCCCACAGAAGCTCACAATTGCTGTATTGCCTACGTGTTGAAATTTGACATGGACGATTCTCTTTGCTCATAGGTAGTCTCTAAGAAACGGTTTTACAAAAACAGTTTTTGAAGCACTTTAAGGCTCCACCCCACTGGATCTCAAAATTACTTTTGGGCCTCCGGGGTTAAAATTTGACATGGACGTTCCTCTTTGGTCATAGGTGCTCACTAAGAAATGGTTTTGCAAATATTGATTTAGAAGTTCTTAAGGGCTCCGCCCCACAGGACTTCAAAATTACTTTGGGCCTCCGGAGTGTAAATTTAGATGATTTTTTTTGCTCATAGGTGCTCACCAAGAAACAATTTTGCAGATTTCCTTTAGGGCTCCGCCCCACAGAACCTCAAAATTACCATATTAATCTAATACTAATATTAACAGCAAAAAAGATGAAGAATTAAATTATCTAACCAATGATACCAAGTTTGAAAGGACCTGTCAACAAATAAATGAGTAACTGACATTTTTCCCCATAAAAGCATTGATTTTCCATTAAAATGCATGCAAATTTAGGTTATTTTAGAAGAAAGATCTCAATAACTCCGTTAGGCCTATTTGTTGTCAGATCCTTACAAACTTGGTATCATTGGTTAGATAATTCAATTTGTCATCTTTTTTGCTGTTTATAATAGTTTGATAGTTAACATTTACCAATTTTGAGATAGGCCTATATGAGTTTAAAATTTTTAAACGGCCGCCATTTTGAAAATGCACATTGGAAAAAAATAACTTTTTCCCTGAAAATGAACATTGGTCTGATAAAGGTTCATGCCAAATATGAACTTAATGCAACCACCCGTTACAAAAATAAAAATTATTAAGTGTAAAAAACAAAATGGCAGCTAGCAGCCTAACGAAGCATTTTAGGACATATGGTGATATGATATTTTTTGTTTATTTTGATCCAAGAAATCACCACACGGGGTTTCGGAAGAGAGTTTCTAAACACCCTGTAAGTGTAGGCCTACACAAACATGCACATATAAGTATTAAGGTTTATAGGCCTAATATGGAAAATATATATAAAACGTAATATTGTAGGCTACATATGTATGTAGGTATATATAAATAACCTAACCTAAGATAACTTAGGCCTATTTAAGCTTAGGCTAACTTATTGTATCTTAGGCTACATATGTATGTAGGTATATATAAATAACCTAACCTAAGATAACTTATTTAAGCTTAGGCTAACTTATTGTATCTTTTCACAACTAGGATACAATTTTTTTTATTTTTTTAAATGAAAGTACTGTTAATGATATAATTAGCCCAAGCTCTAATTAGGAATAATGTTTTTTATCCATGCTATAAAGGATAGAAGATGGTAAATTTTGTTGCTCGGTTCTAACTACAAATCTAAAGCAAGTTAAAATGTTTTTATTGAGTTTCAGTTTTCTTCAATTTTGTAAATTGTTCTTAAGCAGTCAATATAATGGATATTTTGAAATTTAGGCTAAATTATCTTAAAAATCATCTCAGTTTAGTTTATTACCTTCCCTAAGTAGCCTATTTAATAGGCTTAAGTCTTACCATCCCTCAGATTCATTACCGTCCCTTAAGAATCATCATCGTCCCTCAAAATTAATTACCATATATCCCTAGTTAATAAACCCTACAATAAAATATTGGCAAGCTTCATTTGGTGCAAAAAATTGGTTTATTTTATACTGTACGTATATCATTGGTTAGTATGATTTTGAAAGAGTGTTAGCTTTTGTACAATAATATACAAACAGCAAGACAGATAAATGGTGTAAATATTGCGCATTTTGCTCAATTTCATTTTGTTAACTGTGTTTATGATCATAGTAATGAAGTAGGGTATGAAAAATTTAATTTAAACTTTTGAGTGTCGGTCCTAATTTATAAATATAGTTAAAATTGAGTAATAAATCTATTATTTTAAAATCATTTTGTGCCAAAAACAAGGGGGAGGGTAATGAACATTTTTCATGACCTTTTGTTAATTTGAGTTAATACTCATTAGTAGTGTTTAGGAAAATGCTCTGCTGAGCCTATTTCCTAGTTCTACACGTTTCCATGATTGTTACATAAAAAAATTACACTCTTTCTATGAATATGAATTTTTTGTTACGGATAAACTTGAAATGTCATGATTCCTTAGAATGTCCCTCTTGCCCCATTAGCTTGTATCTAGGCCAGGTAATAATTATAACACCTTATATACACATGACTCTACCTTCAAAAATATGTCATTTACTAGGCACAAGTTAACATTCACTAGATAAAATGATAATTTGATAGGATAGGGTATGTCACTGGGTGAGGCCCAAATAATAGGACATAAATTAAGGTTTAGCCTATTGAGTAAAAGGAACAAATAAATAGATCAGCCTGTACTAATCTAGAGCGAAATATGAAATATTTAATTGTTTCGAATTAATATAATTGAGGTTTCAATTGTTGAACAATCAGTTATTTATTTTATATTATGAAATGTTTCTGAGTCAAATAGTCTTATCGGAACATCCATAAAATACCCGACACCTTTACTTCACCTTGCGGCCAGTTAATTACTTTCAGCCACTTACCCCATTGCATCCTTTCCAGAGGTCATGATAGATAAATAGCTTAAAATATAAAACCTATTTTAATTAAGTTATAATGTAATTTAAGTCAACAGAATCAGACCGAACAATTTCACGAAAACTAATTTATTTCACACACTTTGACAGCCATACATCCTACGAGATTATCCGATACAAGACAGACACAGACAGAGCGAAGGAGTTTGTACATAGAGTATGCAGAATTTGCTTCCCAAAGAGGATTCCGTCACAATAATAATCTTGTTGAAAAATCAATAAGCATAATGAATTTCTTGGTTGGTTGGACCATTGACTAAGGAATAGTCAATGGTTGGACCAACCTCGCGCCTTGTTACACTCCCTACCGTTGGTCAACCACTCTTGGCAAGTTTTACAATTATTCAACAAAAACATGGAATTCACTAAACACACTTTTTACCACATTGATGTAACACCTGTCCTCTACGGGAACAGAAATTGCAAAATATATGAGAATTAAACTGGGTCACAGACAAGATCTAGACTTTGAAAGCCGAACTTCATTATGTGTTCATTAACGTATATGCCGAATGGAAATCTACTATATAGAGACTAACGCTAACACCATGAAACAGGGCAGTACAATAGATTAAAACTTGATTATAGAAAAAATACTGCAGTAAAATCAAATTTTGTCAAAGAACGGATTTCTATCACCAAAAATTCTACAGACATCCTGGTAGTTCAGATATAACTCAAGGAAAACATCAACAATCCACATTAACTTCAAAAAAAACTTCAAAATGTATATAACTTTATGAATGGATAATGTTAAAATAAGCAATCCTAGCATATATATATATATATATATAGATTAGTACAGGCTGATCTATTTATTTGTTCCTTTTTTACTCTCTCTCTCTCTCTCTCTCTCTCTCTCTCTCTCTCTCTCTCTATATATATATATATACAGGGTGTCCAGAAAAAACCTTTACAAACTTTTCCAGGTTATTGCGCACGTCAAAATAAGCAAAAAAGTTCCTGTAAACATATGTCCTAAAATGCTTCGTTAACCCGCTAGCCGCCATTTTGTTTTTTACACTAAATAATTTTTATTTCCGTAACGGATCATTGTATTAAGTTAATATTTGGCATGAACCTTCACTATAACAATACCCATTTTCAGTAAAAAAATTATTTTTTTCCAATGTGTATTTTCAAAATGGCGGCCATTTTAAAATTTTTAACTCAAATATCTCAAAAAACGGTAAATTTTATAAAAATGTTACAAGAGACAAAAAAGTTGACGAATTAAATTATCTAAATATTGATACCAAGTTTGTAAGGATCCAACAACAAATAACGGAGTTATTGTGGTTTTCCTGCAGAAAAACACTGATTTTGCTCTATGATTAATGCGAATTTAGGTTACTTTAAGAGAAAAATCTCAATTACTCCGTTATTTGTTGTCGGATCCTTACAAACTTGGTATCAATATTTAGATAATTTTTCGTCAACTTTTTTGTCTCTTGAAACATTTTTATAAAACTGACCGTTTTTGAGATATTTGAGTTTAAAATTTTAAAATGGCCGCCATTTTGAAAATACACATTGGAAAAAAATAATTCTTTTACTGAAAATGGGTATTGTTATAATGAAGGTTCATGCCAAATATTAACTTAATACAATGATCCGTTACGGAAATAAAAATTATTTAGTGTAAAAAACAAAATGGCGGCTAGCGGATTAACGAAGAATTTTAGGACATATGTTTATAGGAACTTTTTTGCTTATTTTGACGTGCGCAATAACCTGGAAAAGTGTGTAAAGGTTTTTTTTTGGACACCCTGTATATATATATATATATATATATATATATATATATATATATATATATATATATATATATATATATATACTGGCCTACAGTTCGGCCCCGAATTCGTTAATTGTTCTAAGTCTTAAGAACTGAACAGGCTAGTTATTGGGGCCTAAACCCCAACTCTATCCTTATCTTCGCTGACAATAGTCTAAGAAGATTAAAGCATTTAAGATATTCTCTTGATATTTAAAGTTTAAATTGATACTTTTGTTTTATATACGGTATTATATAAAATGCTCAGGATATGTTTGTGTAGCTAAAAGATTATAATAAATGCGTGGGATGTGACAATCACGTTATATGCTTGGTTATTAAATATTCAATATATATTATTTATAAACACATTAAATATCTTAATATAATAGCATTAATTAATAAAATACTTTTATGAAAATAATTTCAGGCATATAAGTGTCATAACAGTAAATAAAAAATATTAAAATAACTCAATTGTTGTGAAATAATTTTGAAAATACGCCCCTTTTGGGGTGAAGAGGGTGAAATACTACAAAATCTCAAAGGGCCGAGCTTATAGAACATCTAAAAAGAATATAATGCTGACAAAAAATATATCGGAATGGCAGTAGGTATCTTTACATAGTGTAATAAAATCACCAAAAACTATACATAAAAAAGGTTAATATTTTTGAATTTTTACGGTTTTTTCTTTTTTTTTCCTTACTAATCTTGGATTGAAATCGGCCAATGGCTGCTTCTAAATAAAGTAAGCGATAAATATTGAAATAGATAAATTTTTTTTGAAAGAATTTCGATATTGTGAAAGTACGCCCCTCTTTACGGGTGAAGGGGTTGAGATACGGCAAAATTTCAAAGGACCGAACATGTGTAGAGCGTCTAAAATTTAATATATTACTGGCAAAACATATATCAATATTGCAGTATATTTGGCATAATAAAGTAATTTACAAACAATTTAAATGAAAAACTGTTAACAATTTGGTGTTTTTTTTCACAATTAAAAATTTCGCAATTTTTTTGACTTAATTATAATTGAAATTGGTCAATGGCTACCACCGCTGCCACTATGGTAATACCTAGTTGAGGCCATAAGTTAATATGTACTAAATTTCAAGCATCCGTGTGCCATATTAGTCAATAAAAAATATTAAAATAGCGAGATTTTAGTGAAAAATTTGGAAATTAATATTTACCTTGGAAAAAATAGCAATAGATGTATCTTAACTCAGGCCCATTAAATATCTTGTTTTGACCATTTTAAAAACTTTAGAATTCTTACGGTACCTTGCAACTATGGACAAGTTAATTAACCTATGTTAAGGAACACTGGAACACTCTATTGTAAAGGATCATCAACATTAATACAACACCAGAAATAGGAACTTCAATCCATATTTTTCTCACAAGCTAAAATTATTCGAGAGTAAACGTGAGTACATATGCCTAAAGATAATTTCACAATTGCCTCCACACCTCACTCAAATAAACAACTTGAAAAAATTTAAACTTGAACTCAAACAATACCATGACACCCCGGTCTTGAAGACTGCGGAGAAGAGTATATATCTATGAAGAGGACATGGTAAATGGTACCTTTTAGAATAACGATTTTAGCAGCTGCCTTAATACCTCACCTGATATGACCTCCAAAACAGCCTAAGTTGATCAAACCCAATCTTGCCTAAAGTTTAACCTTTTCCCATTCCACCATGAAAACTTCCGAATAGTAGAGCTTAGTAATTAGTAACAAAAAAACTGACAGGTCTCATACCAAGAGCTCGTCAATCGAGACGACGTGGGATATGCATGTATATAATTATATATGTAAGTAATTAGAGGAACGAGCCAGAAACTTTGCTTTTCTACTTTAGTGTCATTACTTTCGATGTCTTTGCCACCTAGACAGACAAACGCCAAGACCTGAGTTGTCTGTCAAATAGTCAAATCTCTCATGTAAAACCTCACTATTTTGATCTGCAAGTTCGTCCAACAATTTTATAATTAATTATTTTGTGTCTTGTTTTGACTGAACGAATTTTGAAATGGCTACAACTAGTATTGATGGTGATAGCTATGATATGGAAGCTGACTCCTTGGAACCTTCTCTTCAAAATGTAATTGATCAGACCTCGTTAAAGTGGATTTTTGTTGGAGGAAAGGGAGGTGTGGGGAAAACCACTTGCAGGTAGGCAGCCCTCTAGCCCTCAGTTAGTTTTTAATTACAGTAGACTCCCTCTTAACCGGCCACCTCGGGACCAGGCCGCGGCCGGATAACAAATTGGCCGGTTAAACCGATGTTCATTTAGGAACGCCAACCTACAATTTTATAGGCTATGGCCTAAATATAATTATCACTTGAATAACAACCTTAAATACATTATCGGTGTGAAACTGCCAACTTTTGATCCACGCTTTCAATTTTCAACTAATTCATGTGATTTTCAAAGCACTACATAACCTAAAAATTAGTCTTGCGCTTGTTTTTTTTTGTGTTTGAAAGCATCACAACAACTGAAATTTGAATACACTGTGCTAAAGTAAATGAATTATAGCAATTATCATACATAAAAACGTTAAAAACAATACTTGGTGTAAAAATATCAACATTGCATTACCTCCCAGTGCAGATGTTGATTCCAAACACAAGCCAATTGTATGTCAAACACAAAGTGTTACCAACAGTACAAATATAATACATCCTGAGATATACTTCAATGTATATATTAAAATACATATTTTTAGAAATGTTAATACTGAAAAGAGATTATAAATGAAATATATCATTCAAATGTAATGTGGCCTGAACATGAAAAGTTTAGTCCAACTCTGACTGTCATTTTAAGAGCTTCAAATTGTGTTTTACTAACCCATGACGAACTAAAAATCTTACTTTATGTATGGCTATATATGTACCTTGCCAGTCGCTTTTGACTTGAAATTGGTATGGTAGGTACATACACTCCGTATGCTACCCTGACATACCCAGACCCTCATTTTAAGGGCTTTATAACTTGTTTTACCAAACAATGTCAGGAAAGAAAACTCGTACTTTATGTATGGCCATATACAAACCAAGCAGTGAGCTATATACTTGAAATTGGTATGCTTGCTCTCCTACACTCTTATTCTACCCCGACATACCTATGTGTATACTGCGATTCTCGTTTTAAGGGTATTACAAGGTGGTTTACAAACCGCATGTTTTGTCTTGAACGAAATTTCGTACTTTATGTATGGCCATGAAAACCATACCAGTGAGCTTTGGACTTAAAGTTGGTCTGCTTCCTCTCCTTCACTCTTATTCTACCCCGACATACCAATGTGTATACTGCGACCCTCGTTATAAGATTTTTACAAGGTCATTTACAAAGTCATGTTTAGTCTTGAACAAAATTTCATACTTTAGGCATGGCCATGAACATAACTAGCAGTGAGCTTTGGACTTAAAGTTGGTCTGCTTCCTCTCCTTCACTCTTATTCTACCCAGACTGACCTATGTGTATACTGCGACCCTCGTTTTAAGGGTTTTATAAGGTCGTTTACAGACCCGTGTTTAGCCTCGAGCGCAAGTTTTTATGTATGGCCATATACATACCTTGCAGTTACGTATGGACCTGATATCGGTATGCTAGGTCCCTACACTGTTGTGCTATCCAGATATACCCATGTGTATACTGCGACCCTCGTTTTAAGCGTTTTATAAGGTCGTTTTCAGACCCATGTTTAGCCTCGAGCGAAAGTTTGTATGTTAGCCTTATACATACCTTGCAGTTACGTATGGACCTGAAATCGGTATGCTAGGTCCCTACCCTGTTGTGTAATCCAGATATACACATGTGTATACTGCGACCCTCGTTATAAGGGTTTTATAAGGTCATTTACAAAGGTCAAGTTTTTTCTAAATCAAAATTTTGTAATTTAGGTGTGGCCTTAAACATACCTAGCAGTGAGCTTTAGACTTGAAATTGGTCTGCTTCCTCTCCTACACTCTTATTCTACCCAGACTGACCTATGTGTATACTGCGACCCTCGTTTTAAGGGCTTTATAAGGTCGTTTACAGACCCGTGTTTAGCCTCGAGCGAAAGTTTGTATGTATGGCCATATACATAACTTGCAGTTACGTATGGACCTGAAATCGGTATGCTAGGTCCCTACTCTGTTGTGCTATCCAGATATACCCACGTGTATACTGCGACCCTCGATTTAAGGGTTTTATAAGGTCGTATACAGACCCGTGTGTAGCCTCGAGCGAAAGTTTGTATGTATGGCCATATACATACCTTGCAGTTACCTATGGACCTGAAATCGGTATGCTAGGTCCCTACCCTGTTGTGCTATCCAGATATACACATGTGTATACTGCGACCCTCGTTATAAGGGTTTTATAAGGTCATTTACAAGGTCAAGTTTTTTCTTAATCAAAATTTCGTAATTTAGGTGTGGCCTTAAACATACCTAGCAGTGAGCTTTAGACTTGAAATTGGTCTGCTTCCTCGCCTACACTCTTATTCTACCCAGACTGACCTATGTGTATACTGCGACCCTCGTTTTAAGGGTTTTATAAGGTCGTTTACAGACCTGTGTTTAGCCTCGAGCGAAAGTTTGTATGTATGGCCATATACATACCTTGCAGTTACGTACGGACCTGAAATCGGTATGCTAGGTCCCTACTCTGTTGTTCTATCCAGATATACCCATGTGTATACTGCGACCCTCGATTTAAGGGTTTTATAAGGTCGTATACAGACCCGTGTTTAGCCTCGAGCGAAAGTTTGTATGTGTGACCATATACATACCTTGCAGTTACGTATGGACCTGAAATCGGTATGCTAGGTCCCTACTCTGTTGTGCTATCCAGATATACCCATGTGTATACTGCGACCCTCGATTTAAGGGTTTTATAAGGTCGTATACAGACCCGTGTTTAGCCTCGAGCGAAAGTTTGTATGTATGGCCATATACATACCTTGCAGTTACGTATGGACCTGAAATCGGTATGCTAGGTCCCTACCCTGTTGTACTATCCAGATATACACATGTGTATACTGCGACCCTCGTTATAAGGGTTTTATAAGGTCATTTACAAGGTCAAGTTTTTCTTAATCAAAATTTCGTAATTTAGGTGTGGCCTTAAACATACCTAGCAGTGAGCTTTGGAATTAAAGTTAATCTGCTTCCTCTCCTTCACTCTTATTCTACCCAGACTGACCTGTGTGTATACTGCGACCCTCGTTTTAAGGGTTTTATAAGGTCGTTTACAGACCCATGTTTAGCCTCGAGCGGAAGTTTGTATGTATGGCCATATACATACCTTGCAGTTACGTATGGACCTGAAATCGGTATGCTAGGACCCTACACTGTTGTGCTATCCAGATATACCCATGTGTATACTGCGACCCTCGTTTTAAGCGTTTTATAAGGTCGTTTTCAGACCCATGTTTAGCCTCGAGCGAAAGTTTGTATGTTAGCCTTATACATACCTTGCAGTTACGTATGGACCTGAAATCGGTATGCTAGGTCCCTACCCTGTTGTGTAATCCAGATATACACATGTGTATACTGCGACCCTCGTTATAAGGGTTTTATAAGGTCATTTACAAAGGTCAAGTTTTTTCTAAATCAAAATTTCGTAATTTAGGTGTGGCCTTAAACATACCTAGCAGTGAGCTTTAGACTTGAAATTGGTCTGCTTCCTCTCCTACACTCTTATTCTACCCAGACTGACCTATGTGTATACTGCGACCCTCGTTTTAAGGGCTTTATAAGGTCGTTTACAGACCCGTGTTTAGCCTCGAGCGAAAGTTTGTATGTATGGCCATATACATAACTTGCAGTTACGTATGGACCTGAAATCGGTATGCTAGGTCCCTACTCTGTTGTGCTATCCAGATATACCCATGTGTATACTGCGACCCTCGATTTAAGGGTTTTATAAGGTCGTATACAGACCCGTGTGTAGCCTCGAGCGAAAGTTTGTATGTATGGCCATATACATAACTTGCAGTTACGTATGGACCTGAAATCGGTATGCTAGGACCCTACAATGTTGTGCTATCCAGATATACCCATGTGTATAATGCGACCCTCGTGTGAAGGGTTTTATAAGTTCATTTACAAGGTCATGTTTTTTCTTAAACAAAATTTTGTAATTTAATGTGTGGCCTTAAACATACCTAGCAGTGAGCTTTGGACTTAAAGTTGGTCTGCTTCCTCTCCTTCACTCTTATTCTACCCAGACTGACCTATGTGTATACTGCGACCCTCGTTTTAAGGGTTTTATAAGGTCGTTTAGAGACCCGTGTTTAGCCTCGAGTGCAAGTTTTTATGTATGGCCATATACATACCTTGCAGTTACGTACGGACCTGATATCGGTATTCTAGGTCCCTACAATGTTGTGCTATCCAGATATACCCATGTGTATACTGCGACCCTCGTTATAAGATTTTTACAAGGTCATTTACAAAGTCATGTTTAGTCTTGAACAAAATTTCGTACTTTAGGCATGGCCATGAACATAACTAGCAGTGAGCTTTGGACTTAAAGTTGGTCTGCTTCCTCTCCTTTACTCTTATTCTACCCAGACTGACCTATGTGTATACTGCGACCCTCGTTTTAAGGGTTTTATAAGGTCGTTTACAGACCCGTGTTTAGCCTCGATCGCAAGTTTTTATGTATGGACATATACATACCTTGCAGTTACGTATGGACCTGATATCGGTATGCTAGGTCCCTACACTGTTGTGCTATCCAGATATACCCATGTGTATACTGCGACCCTCGTTTTAAGCGTTTTATAAGGTCGTTTTCAGACCCGTGTTAAGCCTCGAGCGAAAGTTTGTATGTATGACCTTATACATACCTTGCAGTTACGTATGGACCTGAAATCGGTATGCTAGGACCCTACAATGTTGTGCTATCCAGATATACCCATGTGTATACTGCGACCCTCGTTTTAAGGGTTTTATAAGGTCATTTACAAGGTCATATTTTTTCTTAAACAAAATTTTGTAATTAATGTGTGGCCTTAAACATACCTAGAAGTGAGCTTTGGACTTAAAGTTGGTCTGCTTCCTCTCCTTCACTCTTATTCTACCCAGACTGACCTATGTGTATACTGCGACCCTCGTTTTAAGGGTTTTATAAGGTCGTTTACAGACCCGTGTTTAGCCTCAAGCGAAAGTTTGTATGTATGGCCATATACATACATTGCAGTTACGTATGGACCTGAAATCGGTATGCTAGGACCCTACAATGTTGTGCTATCCAGATATACCCATGTGTATACTGCGACCCTCGTTTTAAGGATTTTATAAGGTCATTTACAAGGTCATGTTTTTTCTTAAACAAAATTTTGTAATTAATGTGTGGCCTTAAACATACCTAGAAGTGAGCTTTGGACTTAAAGTTGGTCTGCTTCCTCTCCTTCACTCTTATTCTACCCAGACTGACCTATGTGTATACTGCAACCCTCGTTTTAAGGGTTTTATAAGGTCATTTACAAGGTCATGTTTTTTCTTAAACAAAATTTTGTAATTAATGTGTGGCCTTAAACATACCTAGCAGTGAGCTTTGGACTTAAAGTTGGTCTGCTTCCTCTCCTTCACTCTTATTCTACCCAGACTGACCTATGTGTATACTGCGACCCTCGTTTTAAGGGTTTTATAAGGTCGTTTACAGACCCGTGTTTAGCCTCAAGCGAAAGTTTGTATGTATGGCCATATACATACATTGCAGTTACGTATGGACCTGAAATCGGTATGCTAGGACCCTACAATGTTGTGCTATCCAGATATACCCATGTGTATACTGCGACCCTCGTTTTAAGGATTTTATAAGGTCATTTACAAGGTCATGTTTTTTCTTAAACAAAATTTTGTAATTAATGTGTGGCCTTAAACATACCTAGAAGTGAGCTTTGGACTTAAAGTTGGTCTGCTTCCTCTCCTTCACTCTTATTCTACCCAGACTGACCTATGTGTATACTGCGACCCTCGTTTTAAGGGTTTTATAAAGTCATTTACAAGGTCATGTTTTTTCTTAAACAAAATTTTGTAATTAATGTGTGGCCTTAAACATACCTAGCAGTGAGCTTTGGACTTAAAGTTGGTCTGCTTCCTCTCCTTCACTCTTATTCTACCCAGACTGACCTATGTGTATACTGCGACCCTCGTTTTAAGGGTTTTATAAGGTCGTTTACAGACCCGTGTTTAGCCTCAAGCGAAAGTTTGTATGTATGGCCATATACATACATTGCAGTTACGTATGGACCTGAAATCGGTATGCTAGGACCCTACAATGTTGTGCTATCCAGATATACCCATGTGTATACTGCGACCCTCGTTTTAAGGATTTTATAAGGTCATTTACAAGGTCATGTTTTTTCTTAAACAAAATTTTGTAATTAATGTGTGGCCTTAAACATACCTAGAAGTGAGCTTTGGACTTAAAGTTGGTCTGCTTCCTCTCCTTCACTCTTATTCTACCCAGACTGACCTATGTGTATACTGCGACCCTCGTTTTAAGGGTTTTATAAAGTCATTTACAAGGTCATGTTTTTTCTTAAACAAAATTTTGTAATTAATGTGTGGCCTTAAACATACCTAGCAGTGAGCTTTGGACTTAAAGTTGGTCTGCTTCCTCTCCTTCACTCTTATTCTACCCAGACTGACCTATGTGTATACTGCGACCCTCGTTTTAAGGGTTTTATAAGGTCGTTTACAGACCCGTGTTTAGCCTCGAGCGAAAGTTTGGACTTAAAGGTATAGTACATTCATTCTATACTCAGTTATGGCACACTGTTGTGGGGAAATTCAAAAAATTCAATTCAACTTGTAGCATTCTAAGTTTCGGACGGCCGCTTTTGGTACACTGGCCGGATCAACCAGCGAGAATTACCCTTGCAGTGGCGCGCCTGCAAGAGACCAAACCCCCGCCGAACTTAAATGTATTACAACTTGCCTCACAGCCTTGAAGGCGTTTAGGAAATACCGTTAGTGCCGAGACCAAGCTGCAAGCGCCCTAGTTGAACTTTGTACAGAGAAAGTTGCCGGTCCAAGTACAGGATTTACCCTGCCGCCCGACACCGATTTGTCTTTGCTGTGCCTTCTTCGAGGAAAGATCTGCCGATTCCCTCTGCTCATCTTGAGGAATCTAACAAATTGCTGATTTTTAGAGGTAAGGCAGAATAATTAAATTTTGCAAATTTTCAACTTCTTTGAGAAATTGAAATTTAAAAATCCCAAATCTAAAATATTAATTTTAAAAGTGCAAGATGATTGCCGTGGGAGTTATTCATGATTGGTTCGTTATGAGAATTTCTGATTATGTAATATAAAATAATTGATTTTAGCTATAAGTATTGTTGAATTTAATTTTGTAACTTTTGAAGAGAGATAGGCCTGATCCATCTTTATTAAATTCTGAAAGAAAACGTGCACTTCACTAATAAAGCGTGTTTTAAAACTTATTGGTGTTTATGTCTTTATTAATTGTTATTAAATTATTTTTAATTGTCGGTTAAATAATTTGCTTAAGTGTCACTTGTACATAGTACTTTCGATAACATTTATAATTTATTGTTATCGTGTGCATTAACTGTATCAGTGCTGAAACTTTTTCATTACATCTTAATATGTAATGTTGCGCAGCCTCCTTTTATTGTTACTTATAAAATTAGCAAGTACAATAATTATTATGTAATTATGCGCAAATATGTTTTTCAACACTGATATTTATTTTTATTACATCATTAATGTGTAATTTTTGCACAGTACACCTTTTATGCTTAAGTGTCACTTGTACATAGTACTTTCGATAACATTTATAATTAATTGTTATCGTGTGCATTAACTTGATCATGCTTATTCATGCGTGTGCATTAACTTGATCATAGGTTATTAAAATAATAATATGTAATTTTGCATAAACTTTTTTTGTTACTTAGAATTTGCAGTAACAAAAAAGATTAGTAATTGTGCACTAATATTTTAATCAGCACTGACAGTTCATTGTTCTTAAAATAAGTATGTTATTAAAAATAGAATGTTCTTAAAATAGGTAATTATTAATAATGAGCAATAAAAAACCAGAAGGGAATACAATCCTGCCGATCCTCGATAAGTTGTTCTCATGCAGCACCAGGATTAGGGGTCCTAAAACAAGAATTAAAAGACATAATATTGGCAATACTAAAATAATAGATGATCAATATTTATTACATGGTGTGGACTATTAAAATATACAAAGAAAATCATATAAAAACACACTGCAGCTTATATAAATTAAACAATAACAATGTTACAAATGGTTGTTATTGATGTAGCTTAGGGTCTTAAGTAATATGTATTACTATATACGTTACATATGGTATATTACATGTGGTTATGGTATGTTATATTAATATGTAATGTAAATAGTACTACCTATTATCTAATAACTTATTATCAATAACAACCACTTCAATTAAATAAGTAACAGTGTGTTAATAATTTTTTTCTAAGTGTTTATTTCTATTTGTATTGAGTATTAATTGTTGTACTATAGTCCGTTTTTTTAAACCTGATCCTTCTCGAGAAAATTGGGGGGGGGGAGGGATTTAAACTGTAAACAAAACAATTTAAACTGTAAACAACACATTTAAACTCGTGACAAATGTGTGTCGAGTATCAGATTTCCTCAAATAACGTTTTAAATAAGTTATACTATCTTTCAGTAACTCCTAGTCAGCTGTTATATTTTCAAGCCAAACCTATTCCTTGTTAAAAAGTAACAGTTCTAAAGTAAACTGTTTAAAAAACAACTGCTACCGTACCAATAATATTGTAAAACTGATACACATGATGTTGTGATGTAAAACTACCAGCTGGTATGCAACAGTGAAATAAAACAAAAACAACAAAAAAAACAACAAAAAAAGGCTTCAGCCAATGGGATGGGAGCAAGTATAAACAAACCCCCTCCAACATCTCTCCCTCGAAGGATCAGGTTTAAAAAAACATGTTGCTCGAAATCGAGCAATTTATTTTAATACGATACAAAATGTTACTTTTAGCTCTAAATCAATGACATCCGACCAATCCAATATTGTGAATATCTTTAATCACCAAACCTACACGTATTTACAGCTGATTATTAACAGATGTTTAAAATGCTTTATTTAATCACAATGTTATTTAAATGGGAAATTTTGAGATTTCAATGGTGAATAGCGCCTTTATTTTCAGTCCGATTGTCATCAGTTTTTGGCGGAAACAACTACAGACCAAGCCCTATCCAACGACACCAAAAACTTGAAAATCGGTTGAAAATTGTAGGAGGAGTTCTCAAGACAAAAAAACCCTTAGCGTATTAAATAAGTATAGATTCAGTTGAAATATACATATTCATATTCTACATGGGATTCCGCGTAATTTGATTACCCACATGGCATACTTTAAAAATAGTTCATCTCATAGCTTTACCGACACTTGTTTCACATTTTCCGGCTTATGTAAAATCGGATAAAAATAATTTTTACATATTTGTGATAAGCTCTGTATTCTGGTTATTTCAAATACCAACTCAACGTATTTTGGAAAAAAGTCAATTATAGTTTTTCTGATTTTCCGGAGTTTATCGAGCTTTTCCGCAGGGGAAAACTACCATTTTCGGAATCAGCATGAAATTTCCGAATTAAAAAAAAAATTTGTCCATTTTCCAATGGCCGTAGCTACATTCAATAATTACCCCCCACTTCACCTTACCCACAAGAATTATTATTTTTATTATTTTATTATTTATTTTAATATTCCCAAAAGATTTATTAAAGAATGAGAAAACTAATTACTATGTGAAAAAAATTATTTCATCTTTTTTTTTAGGGGGCAGAAGGCCTTACTTTTATCAAAATTATAATCTACCTTTGGTTTGAGGGAGTCTCAATGATGACTCTGATATTCAGAAAATACTTGTGATTTAATGAGTGGAATTCCAATAATATTCAGAACATCTATCAACTTAACATAATACTTCATAAATCATGAGAAACCAGTAAAGAAAATGATTACAAGTTGTTCAATACCATAGTAGACGGTGGCCACCAGCTGAAAGACATTGATACATACATAACACTTAAGACTAAATTAAATAGATAAACACATACCACAAAATAATACTATATAACTAACACCGTTTTTCATCTTATATTAATTTGTAGACAATAAGACCAGTAGGTTTAAGCACTGTCCCAAGAGTCCCTGGAGAAGGGGGGGGGGGGGGTATCCCAGTAGAAATTGTTGCACTGATTGGTGGGATGAGTGTAGTCACCCACAGTGTCCACAGTTATTTAGAGGCTCTTAATTTTATCCAGGTTAAACATGAAAATTTTCCACGTGGTTTATTACTGTAAAGTGCACGTTTTCTTTCAGAATTTAATAAAACTGGAACAGGCCTATCTCTCTTCAAAAGTTACAAAATTAAATTCAACAATACTTATAGCTAAAATCAATTATTTTATATTACATAATCAGAAATTCTCATAACGAACCAATCATGAATAACTCCCACGGCAATCATCTTGCACTTTTAAAATTAATATTTTAGATTTGGGATTTTTAAATTTCAATTTCTCAAAGAAGTTGAAAATTTGCAAAATTTAATTATTCTGCCTTACCTCTAAAAATCAGCAATTTGTTAGATTCCTCAAGATGAGCAGAAGGAGTCGGCAGATCTTTCCTCGAAGAAGGTACAGCAAAGACAAATCGGTGTCGGGCGGCAGGGTAAATCCTGTACTTGGACCGGCAACTTTCTCTGTACAAAGTTCAACTAGGGCGCTTGCCGCTTGGTCTCGGCACTAACGGTATTTCCTAAACGCCTTCAAGGCTGTGAGGCAAGTTGTAATACATTTAAGTTCGGCGGGGGTTTGGTCTCTTGCAGGCGCGCCACTGCAAGGGTAATTCTCACTGGTTGATCCGGCCAGTGTACCAAAAGCGGCCGTCCGAAACTTAGAATGCTACAAGTTGAATTGAATTTTTTGAATTTCCCCACAACAGTGTGCCATAACTGAGTATAGAATGAATGTACTGTACCTTTAAGTCCAAACTTTCGCTCGAGGCTAAACACGGGTCTGTAAACGACCTTATAAAACCCTTAAAACGAGGGTCGCAGTATACACATTGGTCAGTCTGGGTAGAATAAGAGTGAAGGAGGAAGCAGACCAATTTCAAGTCCAAAGCTCACTGCTAGGTATGTTTAAGGCCACACCTAAATTACGAAATTTTGATTAAGAAAAAACTTAACCTTGTAAATGACCTTATAAAACCCTCATAACGAGGGTCGCAGTATACACATAGGTATATCTGGATAGCACAACAGTGTAGGGACCTAGCATACAGATTTCAGGTCCATACGTAACTGCAAGGAATGTATATGGCCATACATACAAACTTTCGCTCGAGGCTAAACACGGGTCTATAAACGACCTTATAAAATCCTTAAAACGAGGGTCGCAGTATGCACATAGGTCAGTCTGGGTAGAATAAGAGTGTTGGAGAGGAAGCAGACCGATTTCAAGTCCAAAGCTTACTGCTATTTATGTTTAAGGCCACACCTAAATTACGAAATTTTGTTCAAGACTAAACATGACCTTGTAAATGACCTTATAAAACCCTTAATACGAGGGTCGCAGTATACACATGGGTATATCTGGATAGCACAACAGTGTAGGGACCTAGCATACCGATTTCAGGTCCATACGTAACTGCAAAGTATGTATATGGCCATACATACAACCTTACGCTTGAGGCTAAACACGGGTCTGTAAACGACCTTATAAAACCCTTAAAACGAGGGTCGCAGTATACACGCAGGTCAGTCTGGGTAGAATAAGAGTGAAGGAGAGGAAGCAGACCAACTTCAAGTCCAAAGCTCACTGCTAGGTATGTTTAAGGCCACACCTAAATTACGAAATTTTGATTAAGAAAAAACTTAACCTTGTAAATGACCTTATAAAACCCTTATAACGAGGGTCGCAGTATACACATAGGTATATCTGGATAGCACAACAGTGTAGGGACCTAGCATACAGATTTCAGGTCCATACGTAACTGCAAGGTATGTATATGGCCATACATACAAACTTTCGCTCGAGGCTAAACACAGGTCTATAAACGACCTTATAAAACCCTTAAAACGAGGGTCGCAGTATACACATAGGTCAGCCTGGGTAGAATAAGAGTGTAGGAGAGGAAATAGACCGATTTCAAGTCCAAAGCTCACTGCTATTTCTGTTTAAGGCCACACCTAAATTACGAAATTTTGTTCAAGACTAAACATGACCTTGTAAATGACCTTATAAAACCCTTAAAACGAGGGTCGCAGTATACACATGGGTATATCTGGATAGCACAACAGTGTAGGGACCTAGCATACCTATTTCAGGTCCATACGTAACTGCAAAGTATGTATATGGCCATACATACAAACTTTCGCTTCAGGCTAAACACGGGTCTGTAAACGACCTTATAAAACCCTTAAAACGAGAGTCGCAGTATACACATAGGTCAGTCTGGGTAGAATAAGAGTGAAGGAGAGGAAGCAGACCAACTTTAAGTCCAAAGCTCACTGATAGGTATGTTTAAGGCCACACCTAAATTACGAAATTTTGATTAAGAAAAAACTTAACCTTGTAAATGACCTTATAAAACCCTCATAACGAGGGTCGCAGTATACACATAGGTATATCTGGATAGCACAACAGTGTAGGGACCTAGCATACAGATTTCAGGTCCATACGTAACTGCAAGGAATGTATATGGCCATACATACAAACTTTCGCTCGAGGCTAAACACGGGTCTATAAACGACCTTATAAAATCCTTAAAACGAGGGTCTCAATATGCATATAGGTCAGCCTGGGTAGAATAATAGTGAAGGAGAGGAAGCAGACCAACTTTGAGTCCAAAGCTCACTGCTAGGTATGTTTAAGGCCACACATAAATTACAACATTTTGTTTAAGAAAAACATGACCTTGTAAATGACCTTATAAAACCCTTAAAACGAGGGTCGCAGTATACACATGGGTATATCTGGATAGCACAACAGTGTAGGGACCTAGCATACAGATTTCAGGTCCATACGTAACTGCAAGGTATGTATATGGCCATACATACAAACTTTCGCTCGAGGCTAAACACGGGTCTATAAACGACCTTATAAAATCCTTAAAACGAGGGTCGCAGTATGCATATAGGTCAGCCTGGGTAGAATAATAGTGAAGGAGAGGAAGCAGACCAACTTTAAGTCCAAAGCTCACTGCTAGGTATGTTTAAGGCCACACCTAAATTACGAAATTTTGTTCAACACTAAACATGACCTTGTAAATGACCTTATAAAACCCTTAAAACGAGGGTCGCAGTATACACATGGGTATATCTGGATAGCACAACAGTTTAGGGACTAGCATACAGATTTCAGGTCCATACGTAACTGCAAGGTATGTATATGGCCATACATACAAACTTTCGCTCGAGGCTAAACACGGGTCTATAAACGACCTTATAAAACCCTTAAAACGAGGGTCGCAGTATGCACATAGGTCAGCCTGGGTAGAATAAGAGTGAAGGAGAGGAAGCAGACCAACTTTAAGTCCAAAGCTCACTGCTAGGTATGTTTAAGGCCACACATAAATTACAACATTTTGTTTAAGAAAAAACATGACCTTGTAAATGACCTTATAAAACCCTTAAAACGAGGGTCACAGTATACACATGGGTATATCTGGATAGCCCAACAGTGTAGGGACCTAGCATACAGATTTCAGGTCCATACGTAACTGCAAGCTATGTATATGGCCATACATACAAACTTTCGCTCGAGGCTAAACACGGGTCTATAAACGACCTTATAAACCCCTTAAAACGAGGGTCGCAGTATACACATAGGTCAGTCTGCTAGGAGAGGAAGCAGACCAATTTCAAGTCCAAAGCTCCCTGCTAGGTATGTTTAAGGCTACACCTAAATTACGAAATTTTGTTCAAGACTAAACATGACCTTGTAAATGACCTTATAAAACCCTTATAACGAGGTCGTAGTATATACATGGGTATGTCGGGGTAGAATAAGAGTGTAGGAGTGGAAGCAGACCAACTTTAAGTCCAAAGCTCACTGGTATGGTTTTCATGGCCAAACATAAAGTACGAAATTTCGTTCAAGACAAAACATGCGGTTTGTAAACCACCTTGTAATACCCTTAAAACGAGAGTCGCAGTATACACATAGGTATGTCGGGGTAGAATAAGAGTGTAGGAGAACAAGCATACCAATTTCAAGTACATAGCTCACTTCTTGGTATGTATATGGCCATACATAAAGTACGAATTTTCTTTCCTGACATGTTTTGGTAAAATACCTTGTAATAGCCTTAAAACGAGAGTCGCAGTATATCACATATGTATGTGTGGGTAGAATAAGAGTGTAGGAGAGCAAGCATACCAATTTCAAGTACATAGCTCTCTGCTTGGTATGTATATGGCCATACATAAAGTACGAGTTTTCTTTCATGACATGGTTTGGTAAAACAAGTTATAAAGCCCTTAAAATTAGGGTCTGGGTATGTCAGGGTAGCATACGGAGTGTATGTACCTACCATACCAATTTCAAGTCAAAAGCGACCGGCAAGGTACATATATAGCCATACATAAAGTAAGATTTTTAGTTCGTCGTGGGTTAGTAAAACACAATTTGAAGCTCTTAAAATGACAGTCAGAGTTGGACTAAACTTTTCATGTTCAGGCCACATTACATTTGAATGATATATTTCATTTATAATCTCTTTTCAGTATTAACATTTCTAAAATATGTATTTTAATATATACATTGAAGTATATCTCAGGATGTATTATATTTGTACTGTTGGTAACACTTTGTGTTTGACATACAATTGGCTTGTGTTTGGAATCAACATATCTGCACTGGGAGGTAATGCAATGTTGATATTTTTACACCAAGTATTGTTTTTAACGTTTTTTATGTATGATAATTGCTATAATTCATTTACTTCAGCTCAGTGTATTCGAATTCCAGTTGTTGTGATGCTTTCAAACACAAAAAAACAAGCGCAAGACTAATTTTTAGGTTATGTAGTGCTTTGAAAATCACATGAATTAGTTGAAAATTGAAAGCGTGGATAAAAAATTGGCAGTTTCACACCGATAAATACATTACTGTATATGATTTATAGTTAACATCCGCTACCCATGAAATCCACCACAAATCTACACTAATAATCATTTGTTTCTTCATTGTGGTCTAGTGCTGGGTAGTAGGTTCAAATGCATTGACTTCCGGTGGCATTCACTTCCATCCAGGATGTTACATGGTTTGAGAACGTCAATATGAAATTAAGTTGAATTGAATGATAGCATTAGATAAGAAAACTAGGCCTAAGTTTCCGGCGAAACGCGGCGGGTTAAATCGATGTTGAGATAAAAAATGGCCGGTTAAAAAGATGTTATTTTGTGTCAGGGTAGGCCGGTTAAAGCGGAGACCGGTTAAAAGGTGGCCAGTTAAGAAGGAGTCTGCTGTAATCGCTGACGTGAGTGAACAGTTTACCAACTTAATCTTCTGATTTCTATGAACATCTAATTTTTACTTTTTTGTTGTAGGCCTAAATGTTCTAGGCAAGTGCCCAGTGAGCTACTTCTTGTTATAGGTAGTTAAACTGTAGGCTAGGGTACTTTATTGCCTAACGCATAGATGTTGATGATTTTCTTGTCTATCTGAACTGGTCACACCTAAACTGATAATTTGGCGTTTAAAAATATTTTTTTATTCAAAATTTGTAATTGATGTGTCAACATTCAAATGTCATATAGATATTGCATTACCGTAAGCATTTCTTCATAATCTGTGTCTGTAAATTTGATTTTCAAGGCAGTAGCAGTAGGCTTAGTGATACAGGGATTGGAGGGGGTTCATGATATAAACTTCCGTTTAACTTGAACCTACAAAGTTATCAGTCTATGTTGACAGTACTGTATCTTACCTTAATTAAGTTTATGTCAATGTAAATACACGAGAGAATGTTGAATTGAAGATTTGTGTTTTGGTTAGGCTAATGATAAATTTCAAATAACTTTTATCTAATCTTAAACATGCCTTTTTGGTACTGGTGGATAAGGTAATAATGGCTGAACCACTAAGCACATTATCCTCTCAAGGGCTTATTACTAGAGCAGCCGTGAGGGGGGGGGGGTGGAGGCAGATGGGCCAGATTGCCCTGGGCCACAAACAAAAGGGGCCACATCTTAAATTGTTTTTAGGCCTATTTACTTTCTAATTATTTTTGTTGTTGTCTATAAGATATCAGGAGTTACATAAAATATAGGACTAACTTAGGATACCACACTCTTGAAAAAAATGAGGATTTATAAAAAAAAACTTTTACTGTGACAATAACTTTTGAGCAATTATAGGCCTATACTGAAGGGAAGCAGTGAACTATCTGTAACCAGGTCAGGGTGTCCACATTCTGGGTAGGCAGGGATGGTCAGGGAAAGTCAGGGAAATCCACCATATTGTTGGGTTTTGAGGGAATTTTTTAATGCTTCAGTTGGCCGTAAGCTCGACTCTTGCAGTGTTTAAAACATTTTTTGTGATTTTTAACAAATGTATGACAATTCAATTTATTGCCGCTTATTTGGGCTTAAAATATTTTTTATTATATAACATTTTGTATGCCTTGTTATTGTAATATAAATTTTATTTAGGCCTACACTATTTTTGCAGTTGTAGTTTGGCAGTACAACTGTCCAAAGTAAGAGAGAGTGTTCTCATCATATCAACAGATCCTGCACACAATATATCAGATGCCTTTGATCAGAAGTTCTCCAAAGTCCCAACAAAAGTGAAAGGGTTCACTAATTTATCTGCTATGGTAAGAATTTTTTTTATTTAACTATCCTATAGGCCTAAGGTACTTTTTTGCAATGAACTTTAAACCCTAGTTATTGCTTGGAGGCTTTTTACCATCCGGATGTTTTTCGTTGATTTTGTCGTCCTAGGTTTCTGACCTCCAAGTGTTTGCATAGACTTTTAGATGGTTAGTTTAGAAAGCGTGACGTAACTTTATGGTTATCGACCGGAACGGAGCAATGAACGGGTGCACTGTTACTGGTAGATTCCAATCTTTCTGAATCTAAGCACATTTCAAATGGCAGAACGTGATTGGTTACTGTACTTATACTAATAATATGCAATGAAACTTCTGGGTCAAAACTGTTGTCATCTGCTAACTTTGTAAACAATCGTATACATATTTTACCAATTTGGTTTTGAGGTTATGAATGAGTAAAAGTGGTACTATTACTGTTAATTTACATCAATGGAGTAAATTAGTACATTTCATCAAGTTCATAATCACAACTAAGTTATGAGTAAAAATTTGTGTAATGTTCCTAACTTGATTTTACATGTGTTCTTACAGATTAGGATAAGTACCGTTTGTAAATATTTAGTTTTTTGTCATAACATCTTGTCAAATGCTTATGTCCTATGGTAGCCTAATATAATTTCTTGTTCTCCATAAAAATCTAAACAAAATGATGTCTTGGGAAATTTGATTTTATGCTATGTGTACCTACTGTATTTAACATTTGTTTGAGGGGAGCACAGTTAAAAAAAAAATTTTTTATAAGTATAGTATTTTTTATTTTTAACCTATAGCCTAATTTCTTTATTGTCACATAACATTTTGCAAGGTGTAGCGCAGCTACAAAAACTGGTGACATTGTCATCAAATATATAATAACTTACGTGAAGCCGTTTTTTGTGAACACTCCTCCAATTTATGTCTGGACCAATTTTAACGTTTGAGGTGTCAAAAGAATGGTCTCAGTTCGTAGGTTTTATATTTTAATTCTGAAGCCCACTGGAAGCCCTCAAAGTTTGTTTTTTGTCCATAAGATTTACATGGGGAACAATTTTTATTGAATTGCAAAATAAAACAGCTGTTGATAGTAAAACAAACAAACACATCTTAAAAGCTAGCTGAATAGAAGCAATTGAACTACTGGTACTGTAATATCAACACAATTCCATACTGTAAAACAGGGAGTGTCTATTATGTGGAACAAATTGAGTACTTTTACTTTACCTTTTCCTCTTAAAATTTAGCACGGTATATTTTGCTTTGTATTTATGAGTATTCAGGCACAAAAATAAGTTAAGTAGCTTAACAGCAGAAAAATTAATTTTCCTGTACAAAATCAAGTTTGGAAATTGACTGTTTTGAACTAGGATAAGAGATAGTTGGTTGTTGATGAAAACTTTAACTAATTAAATAAACAGAGGATTTAAGTTAGTCCGTTACAAAAAGTATAGTCCAGGCTCTAAACAGATTGAACAAGCACTGAGTCTTAACAAAGTTTGACTTTGGATTATTGTTGGGACCATTTAGTAGATGTAAAAAAACGATGTTGCCACATTTCCAGATTGTTCACAACACGGGGGACGCCCCCTAGAGGAAGTCGTAGAGGAAACTGTCTTGGCCTACGTCATGTTATATATAATTTTAAAGGTCTTTGAATTTATATAAAAATGCCACAAACCTTATCTCAAAAGGTAGAATATAACGTGAGTTATCGCATTTTGAAATTTCAGTAAAATGCTTTTTGATTGCCTGCCATTACTGACTCGAACTTTCCTTTGAAGTCAGATTTGTGGCATTGTTTTCTGTTAAACAGGAACCTGAAGCTTACGTTAAATATTCCAATACAAATTTCATGGGCTGCCCCAAATCGGACTGAAAATCATAATGTAATCATAATATTTCGGACAGCAATCGAAGATGGCGAATAAAGACTAAAAAGAAAACGATTAACTTAATTTTCAGGAGGAGATAAATAGAATTGAAAACAATGTCGCCAACTTGACCTCAATTGAACATTCGAGTCAGAAAAGGTAGGCAGTCAATCATTGCATAAAAGCACTTTACCGAATTCGACCTTTTGAGATCAGGTATGTGGCAGTTTGATCTACATTCAAAGACCTTTAAAATGATATACAACATAACATAGGCCAATACAGTTTCCTTTACGAGCTCCTCTGGGGGGGGGGGGGGTCCCTTGTGTTGTCCCCACTCTGAAAATGTGGCAACAATCTACTAAATGTTCCTAACAATAATCAAAATTCAAATTTCGTTAGACTTTTAGTAGCTACTACCGTTTAAATTCAATTTTTTTATCTAAACCATTCAAAAGAGCTTACAAAAAAACAATTTAGTAGGCCTACTTAGAATTTTTAACTTGGCTTAACAGGTTACGGAGAAAATCCAAAAATAGGTTTTCCATGTTATTCTTACGGGGAATTAACAAAACCCTATATCTTACATATTTCATTGGCCTATATTTACTTACAACAACCATGGCGGCAAACCTACCTACTCATCCCCATGTGGGGTTTATGGGAAAAATTTTAAATACCAGAATTTGATGTATTTTAATATGTATGTGCACTGGGAAGGGGTTAAACTATATCTACTTACAATACCCCCATGGCAGCAAACCTACATCCTTGTCCCCTTGTTCAAGTTGTTTATGGGCGAAGTTAAAAAAAATACAGAATCCACTTGGAAATTCACTAAGTAC
Organism: Neoaliturus tenellus; assembly: GCA_030545055.2. Classification (NCBI taxonomy): domain Eukaryota; kingdom Metazoa; phylum Arthropoda; class Insecta; order Hemiptera; family Cicadellidae; genus Neoaliturus; species Neoaliturus tenellus. The sequence continues at coordinate 95,096,455 of CM061533.1, read as the reverse complement.
GTAGGTCTACTGCAACAGGGGTATTTTCTTGTTTATTTTGGTGGTTTTGAAATTTCATGATTTGTGTTGTAGTGCTATTTAGTTGAAAACAATTAGCTGAAAACCAATTTGATAAATCAGACATTGTACTTCTTGTGACATCCACAAGTTGCTGTAAGCTCTATTCTCTCAGCTCTATGGATAGCAGCTCTATGTATCATCAGCATATAGTATGAGGTGCGAGTTTGTATTTTTGGGCAAATCATTAATGCATACTAAGAAAAAAAGAGACTCTAAAATGGATCCTTGAGGAACACCATTTCTTATTTCTTTCCAGGCGGTTGCAGATTTTATACAATTTTTTACAACTACTGTTCTTCGCTTACTTTTTGAAAGATATGAGTTAGTCCATTTTAAAGCTTGATTTGACAATTTTTAATACTTTAATTTTTAACAATATTTTTTGAGAACACAATCAAAAGCGTTAGACTAAACGCAGAAAATACCTACGGCGCTCTCTGATCTGTCCAAGGCCTCTGCAACCATCTACGAGGGCTATTCAGAAAGTAAGGAACGTTTTCGTCTTACGCCGTTAGGCGCGCACGTATCGCCTATATTAGGGTATGAGAGCACTCGGGGACTCAGTGGCTATCCAGCCGTGACACTAGGAGCATCGTCGCGCTGCTAGTTTTCTTTATTTTAAAATTCAAAATGGCCGCTCCCGTAAAAAATGCCGCCAGTTGCGAAGTGCGATCGGTAACACGGTTTTTGATGGCAAAAAATTTCAAACCGATAGAGATTTATCGATTTTTATTCTTTCAATTTCAACACAGCAAAGTTCGTGAAACTTGATGGAAAGATAACGAAAGCTCCATTATGGAGGAGCAGCGGGTTTCACGGATCTTCTCGTCAACTTTAGTGACCAGTTCGTCAGTCACAATGCTCGGTCGTCCACTCTACTGCTCATCAAGTACTGGTTCGGTCATTTGTAAACTGAATACACAACTTACGCACAAAACTTTCATTCAAGACATTGTTCCCATAAACCTCGCACACTTTTCGATAAATCTTTATCGGTTTTAAGGTTTTTGCCAACAAAAACCGTGTTACCGATCGCACTTCGCAACTGGCGGCATTTTTTACGGGAGCGGCCATTTTGAATTTAAAAATAAAGAAAACTAGCAGCGCGGCAATGTTCCTAGTGTCACGGCTGGATAGCTACTGAGTCCCCGAGTGCTCTCATACCCTAATATAGGCAATACGTGCGCGCCTAACGGCGTAAGACGAAAACGTTCCTTACTTTCTGAATAGCCCTCGTAACATTGAACACCTGGAGGGTTAAAGCTTTCAAAATAAAATTTAGTATGTGAACAGTTTTGCTTATTTAAAGGTGTAACCTTCCGGGTTTTCAATGTTGGACCCCCCCCCCCTCCCCCCGTGTTACGCATTTTTTAAGGTTTTGCAGACTTAAAAACAACTAATAAAAAAATATATATTTTGAGACCTAGGACTATAAATATGGCAGCAATTTTGACCCAGATGTTTCATTGCATATTATGAGTAACCAATCACGTTCTGCTATTTGAAATGGGTATATTCAGAAAGATTAGGTCTACCCGTAACAGCAGCAGCGTTGGGGAGTAGCGCGCTACTGTAGCGCCGCTACTTTTTTAGTAGCGTCAGTGTAGCTTTGCTACTTTTGAAAATAACTAGCTTGTAGCTGTAGCGAGCTACTTTTTTAGAGTGGTTGTAGCGGATTATTTAGCTACTTTACTCGCTACTTTGGTTTCAATAAAACAGAATAATTGTGTTTATTTCATCATTCATCACTTTCAAATAAACCCGAGAGAAGGTTAGTCAGCTCTGTTATGTTTTTCGCTCGTTGGAATTGAAGATTACTTTCAATCCATTGCCACCACCAGACGCTCCAATTGAGTAGCATAACCTCAACTTGACAATCACCAGTCTTTTTCTCTTTTGTGTTTGCTGACTATTAGATGCGCGCCTATATTATAGAATAAAAAACTAAACTGCTGCACCATGCTTGCGTATTGCCTGGATTGCTCAGGCCAGGAATTAAGGAAAGGAATGTTTACAATAATGAGAAACGACGCGACGTCAATGAATCCAAATAAATAGTCAATTGTTACTGTAAGACTACTGGCATAACGACTCAACAACATAACCTCAACCACCTTGATTGATGTTAGAAGTTGATGTGAACGTTTAGCCTACCGTACTCCCCGAACTTTGTAAATTTGTACTTAATACTTTACAGAGTGCTTCATACTTATATTCTGTTTCTGTGGTATTGAATTTAACAATCGACATCATGGCAATTAGTAGCCCTAAAAGCGAGATTAGCGACAAAACTGAAGAAGCTAGTCCTTGTGTGCATACGCCAGCATTAACCCTACCGTGGCCGGTCTAAGAAAATTTTATAAATTTGTGAAGATAACTTAATAAATATTGTTATTTACGTCTTTGATGTAAGTTAAGTCTTTTTATTCGACAATTTATATTTTCATACCATTATACTGTTTACATTATCTAGGCTCCATAAGAGTCACAAATTATTATATTAAAATGAAAATATATCTAAACACAATACCAAAAAAAAGTGTATGCCTTTATTAAAAAAAACTTTACTTTTAAGTGGGAAAATTGGGTGGTTATACATCACAAGAGAAAAACAGGACCAGATTGCGAAAGAAGCAAAGTAGCTCAAATTGTAGCGAGCTACTTTTTAATTGTATCTGTAGCTGTAGCTAGCTACTTTTTAGAGAGTGTAGCTGTATCTGTAGCTAAGCTACTTTTTTAAAAAAAAGTAGCTGTAGCTGTAGCTAGCTACTTTTAAAAAGTAGTTTCCCCAACACTGAACAGCAGTACTGTTCATGGCTCTGTTATATGTCACACTTTCTAACCGTCTAAAAATCAATGCAAACACTCTAAGGTCAAAAATATGGACCGTAAAATCAACGAAAAACACCTGAATGGTTAACAAAAAACTCGTATAACTAATTTAGATATTATTCAAATAAAGTACCAAAACTGAGAATGAATTACTTTGCTTAAAATTAACAACTCTGCACAAATGTACAAACAGGAGAATAATAAGTACAGTAACATACCAATTAATTTAAGGTGCTAATAGGTTGATTAAACAATCGGTTGTCAAAGGTATTTTCTTTAGATTCGGTATTCAACTATACAGTAGGCCTAAGTTACAGAGTGACCGAACGTACGTCATATGTCACAGGTCTTTGTAACATTGCCGTGTGGTTGATTGGCAGTACGGTACCAAGTAAGGTTAAGAGGGATTTTTAAATACTATCTCAACCTTAATGAACCCCCCCCCAGTATTACTGAATTGCACTATGAACGATGACAGCTTTTCAATTTTAGCTTCTCTAGGCAACATAGCTGACTCTTGTGTTTTTAGTTGCAGTATTTTTAGTGTACAGGAGCGTTTGGTTGTTCATTTGTGGGTATACAAGTGACCGGGAAACTTATAGAAGAACTGAACGATGACTTTGTTGTGTGTTGGAAAACCAACGATCAAGAATACTATAGACTGGCAATCCCTATGCTTCTAACAGTATTGGTGTTGAAGCTTGATAAATACTTAGAACACTAATATAATTAATAAGAATAAGAATATAATTAAGAAGGAAGAAAGAAAAAGTACCGTAATAAAAAAAGCAATAAAAAAATAATTGAAAAAACTGGAAAAAAGTTATTAGAGTAGTAAATAAACTAACAATGATCTTGGTGAAAAAATCTGGAATTGTTAACTTTTACGTTATGAAACATATAGGAAAAAGACTTTTATGTTAATTCTTCATAGAATGTAAGGGGCTGTCCATAAATTACATCATCTGAAAATAGGGGGGGGGGGGGGGTTCCAAATTGGAAATGACGGTAGGGTGATATGCAGGGGGGCGGTCGGACTTGATATGACGTCATTTAAAAATGATGTTTCATGTCAAATTTTAACAGTAAAACGATGATAAATTCGTACACAATTCAACTATTATAAAATAATTATCTAAGAAAATACATTAGACTATTTTTAGGCCTTGTTTTATAGTTTATTTTAGTTTATTTTAACTCCCAACTATAAATAATGTGGTACTACAGTGGTTTGTAAATGAAAATATCCGGTTTGAATAGTTCTTTCAATAAACTACCGCCAAAATGGTGTTCAAAAGTTAATTGATAGTCTTAATAAATCAGTAAGGAATAGAACTTAAGTAGCTTTGACGAAAAAAAGCATTATTTTTACTTAAAATGGAGGTTTGTTAAAAATCACATCATTTTTCTGAGAGAGGGGGGGTCAAACAAATTATGATGGTAAAATAGTTTTAGGGAGGGGGGGTCTAAAAATGGCCAAAAAGCGATGACGTAATTTAGTGACGGCCCCTAAATTCCCATCAAATGCTAATTATTGTCAGTGGAATAAAATTTATTATTATTATTATTAATTAGGTAATAACAAGTACAGTGTGAACTAAGTAACCACATTTATTCAACCAATGCAAAATGTAAACAAAACGATAACTGTCAAAATCGCAAAAACATGACAAACTAATAATAGGTACCCCTGTCGCAGAAGACCTGCGCACTCAGTGAATTTCCAAAGAAATTTGAAATTTTGGAAAAATATGGAATGAAATTTATATGTAGATTGATTGATGAGCATTTAATGGAAGACAACAACTTTATAGTTTTTCAGATCTAGTTCAAATTCACCCACCGAGAGTTGATTATTAATTTGTGGTTTGATTGTAGGAGATCGACCCTAACGTAGGATTCACGGAACTGCCCGAGGAATATTTCGACGGTGAGAGCGATGCTATGAGGCTCAGCAAGGGGGTGATGCAAGAGATCATCGGAGCGTTTCCCGGCATCGACGAGGCCATGAGCTATGCTGAAGTTATGAAGTTGGTTTACTACAATAGTAATTTACCTTTTACATACCAGAGTTGCTTTTTAAGATAAAAAAATTTAAATTTAAGAATAAACATACATTACAAATTAAAGTTACTGTCAAAGTAGAAAATAATTACTCAGTGCGCCTACATTCTGGGAAGTCAGAGAAGTAGGAAAAGTGTGTGGAAAGTTAGGGAAATCCACCCCAATGATGTATTTGAGGAGACTTTAAAATGCTCTAGTCGGTAACCCCAACTGCAGCATTTTCAGGATTTTTTTGTATATGTTCTGCAACCCAATTAATAGTAGAACGTCAATAATCCAGATTAAATGGAACTGGACCCCATCTAAATCAGCGAATTGTCTGGATTATCTAAATTAAATTAAAAATGGCCAGTAAGCACTAATTAAATAAAATGAAACCCGGTTAAAACTGTAAATTTTCTCTTTCATAGTAGGTTAATGGTTTTTGAATTGAGATGAATTAAAAACATGTTTTATTTTCAAGTAATGTGTCATTCTATTTTATTTATAGCAACAAGCATGCAGTCAACTCCCGATTATCGGGGGTAATGACTGGTTGAAGGGTTCCGGATAACCCAAAACCACGGTTAAAACAAAGAGTTCAACAAATTGAGTAAAACACAAAATAAACACGTTTTAATTAAGAGTCCGCGGGTTTCCGATATTTATTATTTTTTATTGACCAAACCTTATTCAAATGAATAAACAAATCATTAGTTGAGTGAACAAGGAACACAATAAGAGGGTCCAATATGGACAAAAAACCAAGGTCAGGGGTTCTATTGTTTGGTATGGATGGGCGAGGGGGGTGGGTAAGGTGAGTAGTGAGAGGGTCTGGCACTGAGTGAGGGGGGGTACGGTTGCTTGGTATAATTTATTCAAGACAAGAGCACACGTAAAAAAACAAGTGATGGTTCATCTTTTTGTCTAATTGGTAAAAATTAAAGAACAACCAATGGTTCAAAGTGTATGCTAATTATTGAATTAGGCTAATAAATTTATAACTTTGTCAAATAAAATGTTATGTCTCTTTATCAAACATTTCTTGAAATGCAAAACAAATGCATTTTGAAATGTGTGGTTTAGCGTAATACAACACAAAATTACTAGGGTCACTGAACGGCACACGAATCAAGAGAGATAATCACACAGTGAACTAGAAACTAAATAGGACCTTTCTTGGTTTCTATTTTTAGCACATCCCAACGGGTGACCAATTGTTTCTAGAAGTCAAGGTCACTCCGCCATTGCGCCCCACTCCACTTTGCCACGCCATCGCTCTGACTCGTTCCTCCCTGACCACATGACTACGATCACAATTACGCTACCAAATAATTAACGATAAATTTCCGTGTTTTATTGTTTTTTACATTGATGAATAAAATAATAATTAGTAAAGAGACTTCTTCTAAGGTAATTTTAACATATAAGATTGATAAATGATGGTATTGTCTAAACTGAGAAAATAAATAAAATTGAAATTGAGCTTCTTTTCAAATGATCTGACAAGCAAGTTAAAACCAAGAATTTCTGTAGAAATATCAAGATTTCCTCATTTCCAACCACTAACTAAATTAAGTACATGGATTGTAAAACTGTCCAAGGATTTTATACCTTACACATGTTTCCCTACAGAAAAATTTTGCTAAAAAATAATAAATAACAAAATTTATTGGAAATTTAATAAATTTATTAAGAGCCCAAAACTGCTGTGATAGGTAATTCTTTATTTTAATTTTTTTTATGAAAAACATAAATTAATGTTATTATGAAATCTCGAATAGATAAATTTAAATATCCAATCAATTTAAGTGAACAAAAATTTATAAAAATCTCTGGTTTCTATGGAGATTTTGCTAAGATTATCAATAACTTATTGATCCTCTGATAAAATTGTTTGTAAAAATTTGGGCCTCCATAAAAAAATGAGTAAACTTTCAAGTACTATACACTGTAGGATTAGGGGAGGGCACAAAACTTCAAGAGATGCCATGACATACACTGTAATATTCGGGCACCCACCCAACTTCAAGACACTTCCAAGGAGTTCTACAAACACTTCAGGCTTTCGGGGCCCCATCCAACTTCAAGACCGATGCCATGACATACACTGTAATATTCGGGCACCCACCCAACTTCAAGACACTTCCAAGGAGTTCTACAAACACTTCAGGCTTTCGGGGCCCCATCCAACTTCAAGACCGATGCCATGACATACACTGTAATATTCGGGCACCCACCCAACTTCAAGACACTTCCAAGGAGTTCTACAAACACTTCAGGCTTTCGGGGCCCCATCCAACTTCAAGACCGATGACATGTCATACACTGTAATATTCGGGCACCCACCCATCTTCAAGACACTTCCAAGGAGTTCTACAAACACTTCAGGCTTTCGGGGCCCCATCCAACTTCAAGACCGATGCCACGACATACACTGTAATATTTGAGTCTCCACTCAACTTCCAAGACACTTCCAAGGAATTCTACATACACTTCAGGCTTTCAGGGCCCCATCCAACTTCAAGACAGATGCCATGACATAATAATAAAATATTAGTTTACTGGTATCTTATAGGGGCAAAAGCTCCTAATCATAACATTTAAATATGTAGACCTTAGTAAATTACCAGTACTTTACCAAGAAAGTTTCCAGAGGACTTAGTTTTAGCGAATTTCCCTATAGGGAATACGTTATTACGGTAGTAGACATGGTAAGACCTATGCCCGGGACCATGTTACTTTTTCATTTTGAGGTCCCCAGAAGCCAAAAACACCATTAGTTCATTTTCATATATATGTATATATATATATATATATATATATAAAAGGGTACTCATGTTTTATTTTAACATTGATCGTAATAGATACTACAGTAGCCCTTACAAGTGAATTTAAATCAATATATATATCTATATATCTATGTGTCCGTGGTACTGATAACTCTTGAAGGGGACCTCCGATTTTGATCAAATTTGGTATGAAGGTGTAAGACTAGGTCTATTTTCATGAGTTCGCGAACCAGCATGATCGGGTTATGGGAACGCGGTTTTATGGGGTTTCAAAGGGGTCAAAAATGGGTTTTTTGCATTTTTAGAGCATAATTTTCAAAATTCAACAATTTTAACTAAAACCGTTTAAAATAGCATAAAAAAACAAACAATTTAGTATTTTGAATTTTTAACTTGGCTTAACAGGTTACGGAGAAAAGCCAAAAATAGGTTTTCCATGTTAATCTTATGGGAAATCAACAAAACCCTGTATCTCGCTTATTTATTGGAATAACTTGATAAAATTTGGTATGTACATTCACTTGGTAGGGTTCAACTGATATTTGCTTACAACACCCACATGGCGGCAAACCTACGTACTCACCCCTATGGGGTTTATGGGGAAAATGAAAGAACACCATAACTTGATAATATTTGGTATGTACATTCACTAGGTAGGATTTAACTGATATTTGCTTAAAACACCCATATGGCGGCAAACCTACATACTCACCCCCATGGGGTTTATGGAGAAAATTAAAAAGTGCCGAATATTGATACAGTTTGACATTTAACTAACGTAACTATTACATTTCCTTGCAAAACTAACATTTTCTAACAACATCTCAAGGCAGCAAACCTACATACCCATTCCTATGGTGTTTATGGGAAAAATACAATATCTCAAGATTGTTTGGAAATTCGCTGAGTACGTAGGTCTGCTGCGACGAGGGTATTTATAGATAATACTAGCAGTTACCCGGCGCGCGTTGCTGCACTCAAATTGATTTGTTTGCAGAAATAAAGCTATTTTATTCGTTTTTTAATATAACAAAAAAGTCAATGAAATAGAAATTAAGTGTATAATTTTATTGTGAGGCCAAAGGATAAACAATAGTTTTTGTCTTTTGATTTAGTGTAAAAATTTTCAGGCATACCAACTCGTAAGCACACTACGTAAAACTGGCCTATGAAAAAGAGTCATTTTCAAAATTTAAACCCGGAATGGTCAAAGATTGCCCTTGTACCTTATTGATAAGTGCAAGAGCACCTTTGAGAAAAGAGGAACGTCCATGTCAAATTTCAACCCCGGAAGTCCTAAATCTAAATTAATTTTCAAGTCCAGTGTAGAGGAGCTCTAAAGTGCTTAAAAAGCTATATTTGCACAACCGTTTCTTGGTGAATACCGATGAGCAAAGAGGCATGTCCATGACAAATTTCAAACCCAATAAGGTGGCCCTAAAATAATTTCGAAGTCCAGTGGGGCGGAGCCCTAAAAAGCTTCAAACACTATATTTGCAAACCGTTTCTCAGTGACCAACCATGAACAAACAGAATCATCCATCAAATTCCAACCCCGGTGGCCCTAAAGTAATTTTAAAGTCCAGTGGGACGGAGCCCTGAATTGCCTGAAAAACTATATTGGCAAAACCATGTCATAATGAGGACCTATGAGCAAAGAGAATTCTCCATCAAATTTAAACCCCGGTGGCCCTAAAGTAATTTTGAAGTCCAGTGGGGTGGAGCCCTAAAGAGCTTAAAAAACTATATTTGCAAAACTGTTTTCTATTGAGTACCTATGAGCAAAGAGAATCGTCCATGTCAAATTTCAACCCGGAGGTCCTAAAGTAATTTTGAAGTCCAGTGGGGCAGAGCCCTAAAGTGCTTCAAAAACTATATTTGCAAACCTGTTTGTTAGTGAGCCCCTATGAGCAAAGAGAATCGTCCATGTCAAATTTAAACCCCGATAGTTCTAAAGTAATTTTGAAGTCCAGTGGGGTGGAGCGCTAAAGTCCTTCAAAAACTATATTTGCAAAACCGTATCTTAGTGATCACCAATGAGCAAAGAGAATCGTCCATGTCAAATTTCAGCTCCTTAAGGGGAGGTCCTCAAGTAATTTTTATGTCCAGTGGGCGGAGCCCTAAAGTGCTTAAAAAACTATATTTGCAAAACGGTTTCTTAGTCAGCACCTATGAGCAAAGAGAATCCTGTATCAAATTTTAACCCTGGTGGCCCTGAAGTAATTTCGAAGTCCAGTGGGGTGGAGTCCTAAAGAGCTTAAAAAACTATATTTGCAAATCCGTTTCTTAGTGAGAGTACCTATGAACAAAGAGAATCGTCTATGTCAAATTTCAACACATGTAGGCAATTATATTAATTTTGAGCGTCTTGGGGCAGAGCCCTAAAGACAACATGAACATAAACATTATACCTCATAATTGGTTACTTCCATGATTATAAGCATTTGCTTGAATGAAACTTTCACTTTTTTAATTACTGTAAGTTATTTTGTAAACACTAAATTTCTAAAACGTGACACTGCACCATTGTATGCCCTCTGGGTCAGAGCCCTTTGGACAGATTTGCACCAAACTTCACATAAACCATCCTCGAATAATGCTTACTAATGCCTGAAAGTTTGATTACAATCTGTTGAGCAGTTTCGGAGTCTATATGCAACAAACATATATATTTATATATATATATATATATATATATATATATACAAATATATATACATACTTCCTCTTTTATAGATATAGATAGATTTAGCAATATCGTTTGCACAGACCATCTGCTTCCAAAGCACTCTTTACAATTTTGAAACACACGTCATGAATGCTTAATTTAGTCTATCGTTAAAACGTATATTGATTTTAAAAATGGAGGTTTAAAGAAATCATAGTCCTTGAGTTAAGAATAAAACTTAAAAAATGTAGAAAAGAGAAAAAAGTGTTTATCAGAAACTTTTAACACACCACCTCAAAGTAGACTGTCTTAACTCAATGTCAATTTTCGGCACTCCTAATAAAAACGTGTAACTTATTTTCATAAAAACAAAGTAAACCTTTTCAATCCCTATAAACTTTATGGTGTATTTTTCCCGTTCTTTTTCAATTTATTTGGTAGGTTTTAGTCATGTTGCTGTTTTTCCTAGTCTTTGGATTTAACCCTTAGTCTTTAATTTAACCCTTTCCGCTCGTATGTCGGGGCAACCCCGCCTGCCGTTTTTAGCGACGTTGTCGCATGTCGGGCCTGACCCGACAAACACTTGTGTATATATTATTATACCGGGTGAGTTTCCTAAAGTGATCCAATAGTTTTTTATACTATATCTGACAGTATACTTTTTATGGGGGACTCCCTTTACTTTTTTAATGTTGCTTTCAGATATGTCTTTAACTTTTCAAAATTTCCCGCCATTTTTCCAATATGGTGGCCATCTTTAAAATTTGTAATTTTTTTGATGCAAAAAATAATTTTATCGTAGTATTGCTATTTTAGGTAATTAGTATAATATAAGATCTTCTTCACTCATTGTCTTCCACCTGGCTCTATATTTTGAATCAAACCAAAAACACATGTTCTAATGTACACAAAGCAGACGTTTTTCTAATCCCCATGCTATTCTTATGGAGGATGTTTTATGTTATTTCTCATTTCCTGGTAACATTACGGACACGCTGATAATTTTCCCTCGTGCATGGGACAGAGACCTTTAATTTTAGACTCCTCCCATCTTTCTGTGATTTTTACAACGCTCACAATTTTACTCAAGAAATTTCGCTTACATAGATTTGAGTAAAAATTAAAAAAAAAAAAAAAAAACAATATATATTATATACGAGACAGTTAGTTGCTTTTATTATTCAACCTATATTGAGTTGGGTCTGGATGCCAGGTGATAACGGGTAGGACTACTTTGTTCTGTTCCCATGTATGGCCTTCATCCACAATCCTCTCTTTGCCCATGGCTTCACGGTTTTTTGTGGTATTTGGAGTAAGTGTGCACCATCCCAGTGCATATATAAAAAGTATTTAAAGTAGGCGTAAGCACAAACAAACGCCAACCCAGATACTTCCATATCTACGTTGGCCTCCATATTCAATAAAGCCTAGATGGAATCAGACTGCTCGCTTGAATGTTCCGAGATCAAATGGACAGTTATAGTGTACTTTGTTAGTTCGCCCGAAGTTTTGGCCCCAGCATTTGCCCGAATATTCAGTGAATAGTTTCGGCGATAGTGTACTGCCAGCATAAGACACATTGGAAGTAATTTAACCTTTGTTGGTACAGACACAACATAACCTCAAAATATGTTTCATTACTGTGTTTTGTTGTAAACAGCTGTTCCTTAAACCGGCCTTAAACTGTCCTCTAACCTCCCTCAACTACTTGAGGAAGGTTTGAGTAAGGTTCGAGGTGAGGAAGGTTTGAAGGAGATTTATGAATTGTGCTCATAACTTTCTTAAACCTGAATAAAATAATGTAAAAAAAAACCTGTCATACATTTAAATTATGACAAATGATTCTAAATTTATAATGACATATTTTACAAATAAAAAAAATTACATTTACATTAAATACTAAAAAAAATTATTCTTAAAAATACCTGCACGTTATAATAAAACAGCATTATGATTTTATGGTTAAAAGTTATCTCCAAATGAAAGACTTTCTGAAGTCATTACATAAATTTGTTATTGTACGGAAGAATGAATAAGTGCTTTATCAACAAAAAAAGTTTGTACAATGAACTGGTTCCCTCAAAGGGGACCTAAAAACTAAGAATCCTCCACAACAATGGCTATAATAGCCGTCCTCAGGGTTGGCACTCTTTAATAGCAAGACACAACATAAATAAAAATGAAATGTATTTTGTGTAAAATGTATTTTCATCACTCTGTGTTTGAAAGTAGCTACTTTACGTAGAGCTGACGCCTTCGAAAGTCGTCAATTTCCAAACAGATGAACTAGTCACTGTCAGCTGTTTTTTCTGTACATAAACATTACTTTTGGTCCAAGGAAAACAATTCTTTACCATACATCAACAAACTTTTCCTGTACAGCAAAAACTCTAGTTTCCCTTTATTTTCAAATTTGTAAACAGATCCCGACTTTGTTATTATTACTGTTCAATAATCCGATTCTCAATAAGCTGACTTCAAAACAAAATAAATTTTTTATTCTGGTTTTGTTTACTTTGTCTACTGACAAAAAATTACAAATAATTCTCCTTTAAAACTTCCCTATTTTTTTATTAATCGCATCGTGATGAAAAGTATCGTTCACAGCTCGTCCGGAAAGTCCATTTTGGAGCTCGATATTGTTTTCCACACTCAGCTTCACCTCGCGCGTGAAACTCTATCTTGCCCCAAAATGTGTCGCTTTCCGGACTAGTCGTGAAATATACTATTACTCTACTCTCTTAGTAGTTACTCAGCTCCCTAACCAGTGGTATAGTTCTAAATGAAAAGAAAAAGTACAATTAAAAACTGTGCACAATGTTACTGTGTATGTTAATTTGACAAAAAAACTAGTTTTAAAAGTGTTATCTTTCAAGAAAGAAACTATTACATAAAACCATTAAAAACGGCGCATCTTCATTAAAAAAAGTTGTGAATGATATTTCATTCCATAATTAAGCTTACGAATTTTAGAAGTTTGACAAAAAACCGAAATGCATTTTGTTTGTAGACTGGTGAAGGGTATGAACTTCTCCGTTGTCGTGTTTGACACAGCACCCACCGGTCACACACTTAGGCTCCTCTCGTTCCCTCAAGTCGTTGAGAAGGGTCTCGGCAAACTTCTGCGGCTCAAGATGAAGATTAGCCCCTTCATCACTCAGGTTAGTTGAGGTTTATTTTACTATGTTTTTTGAGTAAACTAACCTAAAAAAACATCAAAGTTTTACTGTTCAGACCAGAGTGGTCAAAATCACTGTAAAGTAATTTTTCATGACAACAATGTCTGTTCTTAGAAGGACACATCAATCTGAAACAAAAAATAAGTCTAACACCTATGTGTCAAATTGTTTGGTATTTAGACTAGAGAGTGAGATAGTAATGCAAATGATAGTTTTCATTAACTTGTATACAAATAAAAACGGTGATTTTTTTCTTATGGATCATAGAGTACTACTAATCCGAACTAATTTTAACCAGATCCTTGTCGGTTTAGTGAACTTTCGTAAGACCTACTTTGTACCTTCTGTTGCTTCCGATTGGCCACAGAGCTGCGTTGGAATTGTCAGGATGTCAATTGTAGGAAAAACCCTCAAGTGTGGGAACAAAAGGTTTTGTAGGGGCGGCCAAAGTCTAACTATATATAATAACGTAAATAGACTTCTCCTCCAATGCATTTTGTTATTTGTTTGATACAGAAATTTGGAAGGTTCGTGTATGCCGCGTCAGAGGCATAGAAATCACTGTTGTAATTATTGAGATGGATTTACAATGCTACAAAGACACTTTATCACAACTTAAAGATAACCATCAGTTATAAAATGTTTCATCCTTATTAAGAAGAGTGGTAATAATGATTTACCTATCATATGTTACTTCTACTTCATGTACGCCGTGGAAGATCGTGCCACCGTAAATTGGTTTCAAACACGCCTATGGTATGAGAAGTCTATTACACGTTAGTGCAGGCTATATAATCAATGGACTGGGACGGTGGCGATGTCCTGTAATCCAGCTAAGTTACTTGGAGGTCACGAATTGTGGATAGTTATAAGTGACGGCTTGTGGATGCCATATTCCCTAGTGGGGATTAACCATCCTCATAATTAGACCAATTCGTATATATGAGATTGAAATTTTGTTTCGGATCCCACGTTAAATTGTAGGTCCCTGGATACCATTGGCTGTTGGGCTATTAATTAATAGTCCTGCCTAAGGAGAATGTCGGCCTTAGTCATAACAAGACTACAAGACCGCTCCACAATCATCCTACACTCATCTCTCATTCATATTGAGGTTAAAGTAGTCCCGGTCTCAAATAGTGATTTAGTGAATGTTAATAGAAGGTATATGGGAGACAGGAGACAGTCGTGACACTCAGTCACTTCACGTGTCCTCAAAAACCACCACACATACCAGTAAAGATTATACCGGTCGCTTAAAGCGCTAGTGATAGTTCACTAGCTCACGCTGTGATTGGCATCCGATTTAACTCTGCAGCTATCACACAACGCACTAGTAAATCATCACTAGCGCTCCAAGCCACCGGTATAATTGTTACTGATATGTCTGGTGGCCCAATGTTGGAGACACCCTAATACATGTATTTTCAATAGAAGTATCGTGACTGTGTGGTGTCGGCACTGTTGCACACAGCCTTCACTGTTGATAAGTGCAAGCGCTCGCTTGACTCAGACTCATAGCGCGGCGTTAACGGTGCCAAGGACAGCAGCGATACATTCAGTGCTAATATAAATTAACTTAAAAAATAATTACCAACAATTATTTGGTTACTTAAAATAATCCTGTGTGTTTCGTTAATATAAAATGTTTATTTTGGCTTAGTTATTTTTTATTTATAAATTTTTTGCCGCCCCCCGGGAAAGTGCCGCCCTCGGCGGTCGCCTAGTTATTACCTAGCGCCACTAGCATACACTCTGTGTAGTGTATATAAATTATAATTCCTGTAATTAATTGAATTGCTAACCAAGAGGAATTTACTACGGATCTTACCATATAAATACAACATGAAATATCTGAATATGAACATGGAATAATGGGTGGGTCGGCCCTGGTTAGAATCAGAGTGTTCTAAGTAATTTTTTTTTTGGAAATTTTGTTAAACCTATTTTTAGTTTCAGCTTGATGTATTCTATCTCAGAAACAACATTGTTGTCCTGGAAAATTACTTTTCAGTGAATTTTACCACTCTGATTCTAACCCCCCTCAAATGTTACAGTATTGTGTATTTTTATACAAAAATTAAAATATATTTTAAAGTTTTTAATAAAGGCTGTAGCCCTATTTTTTTTTTTTTGTTCCTATTTTCTTCATAGAATGTTTGATACAATTAGAAATAAACATGTCAGTAATAGAAAAATTACAGAAGTTTTAAAATTGTTATAAATTATGAAAAATGTACTATGAATGCAAATAACCTCGCATCATGATTCCTATCAAAGTATAAAAGTAAAGAAAGATGACATGTTTAACTTGGAATACATGTAATTTTATAGAAGAAATTTTAGTTGTAGAAGAAATTTTATGGATGTTACGGGAATCGCACTTTAAATTTTACAAGCCTGATATTAAAGGACTTAAATGAAACAGGCCCATTTTTTTTTTTTTTTTTAACTGCAATCTATAATGTACGGTACCATAAAATGCTATGATATTTTTTTATTTATGCATAACGTTGGACAAGTAAAAATACCCCCCGTCGCAGCAGACCTGCGTACTCAGCGAATTTCCAAATTAGTAATATTAATTTTGACCACATAAAACTGTAAACCAAATAAAATCGCATGCTCATAAATAGGGAAATAAATGTCTATTCTCCTTATATTAAATATAGGGAGAGTATGCAGGTATGCTGCCATGGGGAACACTAAAAGTCGGTTTTTATCATAAAAAAAAATTATTTCGACCATATGAAGCCATTTACTAAGTTTCATCAATATCTGTCCATTGCTAAAGAAGTTTGCCTATTCTCCATATGATTAACATGGGAAAAGAGTATGCAGGTTTGCTGCCATGATAAGCACAAAAACCAAGATTTTTTTACCATAAATGGATGAATCTCAACCAAATGAAGCTGAATTCCAAGTTTCATCCAAAAATATTGGTTAATAAGTGAAATATTAACACATCCTAATTCTCCATAAGATTAACATTTTAGAACCAAAATACAGTACACTCTCGTTCATCGGACTCGGCGACATCGGAACTCCGCTTCATCGGAACTGAAAATCTGGATATTATTAATTTTTTTTCATACGAAATAACTGTTGTTTTAGCGCCTTCAATTTCCATTCGTTCTATCCGCACAACAGTGAAGTATCACATTTTGCATCAAAAGTCATCAGGCGTTTTCCATAATCTGTACTCATCGATGTGATTTACGAAACCGTGGAGTATTCGCACAAAAATAGAAAGAGGAAGGGGGCAGGAAGTGAACATCCGCGTCGACCGCTTCCCAAACTATCATTCAGTCTGTCTCACGTCGCGACTGCACCTGTGTTACATGGAAGTCAGTTGACTGCTGGAATATGAATATGGAATATGAGAATAAAGATTTTGGATCTTTATTTCCTGCGTTGTTTTTATTCCTATAGGTTCATTGTTACCGTGTTCAAAGTTTGAGTGCCTTATTTTCATAAAATCTCTTGTGTTATCTTAAAAACAAGAGTGAATACAATCACGATAGGTCACCGTACGGGCGGAAATGATGACTCACGACGGACTCCGCTTTATCGGAATTTTTTTACATCCGAACCGGCCGTCCGCCACATTAGTTCCGATGAACGAGAGTGTACTGTACAATGTACTGTCTTTAGACTTTTTAATATCTCTGTAACAAATGGAGATAGAGCAAAGCTTCAAAATACTAAATTGTGTGTTTTAACATGGGAAAAGAGTATGCAGGTTTGCTGCCATGATAAGCACAAAAACCAAGATTTTTTTACCATAAATGGATGAATCTCAACCAAATGAAGCTGTATACCAAGTTTCATCCAAAAATATTGGTTAATAAGTGAAATATTAACACATCCTCATTCTCCATAAGATTAACATTGGAGCCCCAAAATACAATGTACTTTCTTTAGACTTTTTAATATCTCGGTAACCAATGGAGATAGAACAAAGCTTCAAAATACTAAATTGTGTGTTTTTTAGAGCTAAATCCAATGGTCAAAAAAAAATAAAAATTTTTAAAATTTACATATAAAAAATGCAAAAAACCCATTTTTGGGGTACAAAACCCCCCAAAACTACCCCTTCCGGTGGGTCGATATGTCTGGTTTACGAACTCATCCGAATAAACGTAGGATTACACATCTCTACCAAATTTGGTCTCGATCGGACCATTTTTACGAGAGTTATCGTGTCTAGGGACACATATATATATATATATATATATATATATATATATATATATATAAAATTTTGAATGACTATTATTTTTGGTCTCTGGGCACCTAAAAACGAAAAAGTAACATGGTCCCGGGCTTAGGTCTTACCATGAGACCTACGGTAATAGCTTATTCCCTATGGGAAATTCGCTAAAAATATGAAAGTGTTGTTAGATTCTGTATAAATCATTAGTTTTTTAACAAAAGTAATGTTTTTTAACACAATTACTTACAGCACCTAAAATTGCTTTTCATTGCAGATAAGTTCACTTCTGGGCATTACAGATTTCAATGCAGATTCTTTCTCAAACAAAATGGAGGATATGCTCGCCATCATTAGACAAGTGAATGAGCAGTTCCGTAATCCAGTAAGTACATCGGATGTAAATTATTATCACTGTGTAAAAAAGTGTTTGTTTGTTTGATTTTCAGTTTATTTATTCATTTTTTGAACCAGAGTTTCTTATAAATTTATACTGCCCCCAATTTTTTTACACCAATGGATGAGAAGACTATTCAAGTTAGTGTATATAGTCAATGGTAGGTAATGTTATGCAAACTCATATGTACTACTTTTTCCATATGATAACTGAATTTGTAATGTAATTACAATATTAAATTCTTATTTATATATATTTTATATTAATATTCCAACTGTTAAAAAAAGTTTCCATTTCATGACCTTCTCACTGTTAGAGATCCTATATTGTAAACTGTTGAGAAATTAAGAGCTTTTAATTTGGGAAAAAAACTGGTGAAAGTTAATAAACAGCAAGAAACAAACCAATAAGAGTTTAAATTGTAATTTAAATTTGTTCGTTTTCATGCAACCAAAACCTCAATTTATTTCAGTAGGGGAAACCAATTACTTTTTTACCCTTTTACTGTACAATGAAGCTGTATAACTTTTGCAAAATGACATAATTTTAATTTAATAGTTTTTCTTAATTTTACAACAATAAAGAAGTTCATTTTACCAAACACAAACCGATTGCAAAATGAATGAGCTCATAACAATTTAGGAATCATACATGTTTTAGACCAGTGAGACAATAGACAATAATTGTTTATTTATATTATTCATTGAGAACAGTTAATGTGTCACTAAAACGAATACATTACACAAGATAGGAAAGTCTATAATGTTAATAAATCATGCCTCCAGTTTTAAAACTCGTCCACTGTGTAGTAAGGGCGCTGACGTAGCCATGCTATGATGTTGTTTCTTAACTCCTTCTCGCAGTGGACATTTTTCACCTCTTCTGGCAGGATGTTGAGGAATTTTGCTCCCAGATATGTCGGTTGTTTTTCGTAGAGTGTGAGACGATCGATTGCAAGTACTAAGTTGTTTGCTCTTCTAGTGTTATAATTGTGTATTTCAGTTCCTCTCTGCAGGTTCTGTCTTTTAGCATGTAAGGCAGTTTATAGGAAGAAAAGGCTCACTACAGTACAGTTAGCACATTTAGTTGTTTAAAAGCAGTACAGCATGAGAGGTGGCATTTGACAAAATTAGTGTTATAGGCTAATAGAAATTATGCAATTCGCACATCAGATGATTGTTCCATTACAATTCATTGTTTAGTTTAGCTCCTTTATGTGCCTGCCTAACCTCAAAAAAGTGAGATCTAAGGTGATTGAGTACAATGATTAGGTCAAGCGACATCGGGTGGCTGCGTTTTTGATAGGTAACCCGCCCAACCTCTATATAAAGAAAATTTATTTACATAAACTTCTTATAGTACAACACTGCCTTAAAACAAAGAAAACTTTTACAAATTTTGGTAATTTTTTGTAAATTCTTCTTTTTTTTATTCAAATAAAACTTTTCATAACTGTCAAAGATATAAAATATAACTTTTTGCCATCAAATTTCAATTTTTTGTTTCCAAACCCCTACAGTAAATTTGGGTATTGTTCCTCTGGATACATTGTCTGTATACATGCTTTAGTAAATTTAAGTTGGTAGTGAATGCAAAGATTTTATTCAGCCTTTAACCACGTGAGGTATTTAGAACAAGAGCGAATCACTTGTGGCCTAAAGCATTTCATAGTACAATTGTTACATAAGCCACTATATTAAATTAATTTTGTTATAGAATATATATATTTTGTGATGCCAGGAGCAGACAACGTTTGTGTGTGTGTGCATCGCAGAGTTCCTCTCGTTGTACGAGACGGAGCGTTTGGTCCAGGAGTTGACCAAGTGTGGGATCGACACACATAACATCATCGTCAACCAGCTGCTGTTTCCTGCCAAGAACCAAGTGTGCAGCATGTGCGCCGCGCGGTTCAAGGTTCAAGAGAAGTACTTGGATCAGGTAACGCAAAGTTGACAGGTTAAGACGATTCCAGAACCTTCCAGTTAGGGTTTGAATGTTTTGGTATTCAAAACTACCCACATTTTGTAGTTAAATTTTAAGTTTGATCTTGAGTATTAATTTTTAGACTTAAGTTTTAGTTGTTACATGCTCGCTTCAATTGACCATCCTAACAGTCGTCCTCTTTTTTGGAAATGACTAATGGCCACATTTGCAGCCAAGGTCCTGACACCATCGTACTTATTTATTCAACAAACCGGTTTCACCATTTTACAATCTTTGAATCATAAGACAGCAGAAATAGCTTAAAAGAACATTGAAAAAAATGGGGCAAATATATTACATCTAGGCTCCAAAAGTCCATGCTTGATGCAGGTAAATTATTTTCATTAAAACATTATGAGAAAGCTGACTTGCAAAGAATAACATTGACACATTCCTGAGATATGTAACAAAAATACTTTTATGCACAAAGACCTTACTCAAAAGCTTTGGTTAAAGAAAAACCATAAATCCTCAAATAAACCCCATAAAAACCCTGTTCGATAAAAGTGTTCTCTTTCTTACAAATAGCTGGTGACCACTGTAGCAGCCAATGCCATGTTACTGTTCCGTTAACTTATTCATGTTGTTAAGCCTCCGAAGCTGACTAAGACAATTATAAATAGGTTACGTACCTCCGTCTTCAGCTACAATAAATCCAAACTAATCCTGGACTACCATGGTTTCGACAAATAAATTGTCATCATCGGGTCCGATTTCACGAGACCAAACGTCATTTCGTTGTCAAAAAGTTAAAATTCACACACACATAACACGAATAAGTTAACATTTAAAAAATTATTAGTGCACTATACAACGCGTACCGGTCGGTAGGTGAAGGACGACTGCAGAGGTCGAGCTGGACAGAAGATGTCATGATGAATGGCCTGTTGTACTTTGGACTCCTTTGTCTTTATCTCTGTCTCTACTCCTGCCTTTTATCGAATGTATTCTATTAAATAAGACGTTGCATCCATACTTTAATTTTTCATTTAGAACGTTATCAGGATTATTTTTAAAACTATTATATATTTCAAGTTCTTCCAAAGTGTTGAGTAAGGGAGATTTCTTACATTTATGTAAAATTTCCATTTTTAAGCTCATGTTAGTAATATTATGTCCACTTGCCACAAGGTGTTCGCTGAATTTTGATTTTTGGGGAGCGGAGCTAGCCTTGGGAATACGCTCTTTAAACCTAGTTTTGAACGATCGCCCGGTCTGACCAATGTATTGCTTGGGACAATCAGAGCAAGTTAGTTTGTAAACCCCAGTTCCATGATAAGAGTCTTGGTTATCAACAGGCTGTTTCAATTTACGTTCCAATTTGTTTGACGTTTTGCTAGCTAAAGTGATATTATGCTTTTTTAATTCATTTTTTAGGGTGAAGTGTAAATTTTCCCCATATTCCACAGAAACAAAATGTACTGGTTCTTGGCTGACAGTGGAAGCTTTTTTGCGTTTTTGTTTTGAAATAATCTTATCTACGATATTGGCATCATAACCGTTAACAACTGCAATATGTTAAATGACGTTTAGCTCAATATCATAATCAGCTTTGTCCATAGGTATAGTTAATAACCGGTGGACTAGGCTATTATAAGCTGCCATTTTATGCGCCATAGGATGGTAAGACGTGGCATGAATCGTGTCATCAGTAGCTGTGGGCTTTCTGTAAACAGACAATTTGAGCTTATTATTTATTTTTCTTATGTGGAGGTCTAGGAAATTTATTGAGTTGTCCTGTTCAATTTCCAGAGTGAATTTTAATTTATTTGTGGCATTATTCAAATAATTATTTAAATTTTCTAACTGTCTGGTTTTGCCTTTGTATATAACAATTGTATCGTCCACGTAACGGCTGTAAAAATGTATTTTATTAACATGTTTGTTGATGGGGGAAAAAATGTGTTTGTTTTCAAAATGATTTAGGCTAGATAGATTTCTGATAGGATGCTTGATAACGGAGACCCCATAGCCAATCCTTCTTTCTGTAAATAATACTTGTTATTGAAACTGAAGTAATTCTGCTGCAAAATGGTCCGGAGTAAAGCTATTAATTCATCAATAGCTTCCTTACTGAGGTTGGAATTGTCAATCAGATTTTGCTCAAGAATCATGACAGTTTCCTCTGTTGGTACATTTGTGTAAAGGTTAACAATATCAAAAGAGGCTATTTTATAATGGTTGGGTATATCTAAATGTTGGGTGAGATTCACAAATTCTAGACTATTTTTTATGTTATGGTTATTGGGAAGCATAATGTTGTCTCGAATGATTCTGTCCAATTTTTTGGCTATTTTATATGATGGTGCTGTAGTGAAATTAACTAAAGGTCTGATAGGCATATTGTCTTTATGAACCTTAGGTAGGCCTCTCAAATTAGGCGCTCTAGGATTGATCATTTTCATATATCTAATTTCTTGTTCAGAAAATAAGGCTTTTGTTTTATTTAAACAGGATTTAATTGCAGTCTGGCATTTATCAGTCGGGTCACCATTCAAAGTTTCAATGTTATTGTCATTGATAAAAGCCTCTACTTTTTCAATGTAATCATTATTTTTCAGAATAACTAGAGACTGTCCTTTATCAGCCTTAGAAACAATGCAGCTATTGTCAATAAGTTTTTGATTAATGCTTTCTAAAATAGTTTTTTCTTTACTATTAAAAGTTCTTATTTCTATTCTGTAAATTTCTTACTTTATTATCCACTTTGTGTCTTAAGACAGTGCGGGCTTGTTCATCATTAACAGAGCTTATGGCTGATTCAGCATTAATTATCTCTGTTATTATATTAGATTTCCAAGAATTTCGGAGAAAATTGTGTTTTAGACCTAAATTAAGGATATTAATTTCCTCATTAGTGAATTCAATATCAGTGCAATTAACAACACGAGGATAAAATTCATGTTTTATTTGTGGTTTTTCAGTTAATGCAGCCTTCTCTTTTAGCAGGTTGTTAATCTTTCTATCCTGAGTCCTCTTTTTATTTAAAACATTCTTTGTTACTTGTTGATCAATTTTCAAAAATGTTTCATCTCTGACAGCAGGATTAAGCGTGTTTGCCAATTGCAAATGTTTCTTAAACAATAAGGTGTTTAACATGCTCTTTTTTCTGTGTAAACATTTAATTTCATTCTTTATCCAAAATGACTGGGCAAACAGTTTTGTTTTCTTTGCTGCAAAAGATTTATTTCTTATATTTATCTGAACGTATTTAGGTACTATTTGCAAATCCAGACATGTTTTGTTGAATTTAATGTTAAGGTTTGTGAATAATAGTTTCTGTTTGGTCTTCTTGAAATCAAAGGCTAAATTTGCCTGACTGGCTTCTAACTTATTCATGTTGTTAAGCCTCGGAAGCTGATTAAGACAATTATAAATAGGTTACGTACCTCCGTCTTCAGCTACAATAAATCCAAACTAATCCTGGACTACCATGGTTTCGACAAATAAATTGTCATCATCGGGTCCGATTTCACGAGACCAAACGTCATTTCGTTGTCAAAAAGTTAAAATTCACACACACATAACACGAATAAGTTAACATTTAAAAAATTATTAGTGCACTATACAACGCGTACCGGCCGGTAGGTGAACGCCGACTGCAGAGGTCGAGCTGGACAGAAGATGTCATGATGAATGGCCTGTTGTACTTTGGACTCCTTTGTCTTTATCTCTGTCTCTACTCCTGCCTTTTATCGAATGTATTCTATTAAATATGCTTCCCAATAACCATAACATAAAAAATAGTCTAGAATTTGTGAATCTCACCCAACATTTAGATATACCCAACCATTATAAAATAGCCTCTTTTGATATTGTTAACCTTTACACAAATGTACCAACAGAGGAAACTGTCATGATTCTTGAGCAAAATCTGATTGACAATTCCAACCTCAGTAAGGAAGCTATTGATGAATTAATAGCTTTACTCCGGACCATTTTGCAGCAGAATTACTTCAGTTTCAATAACAAGTATTATTTACAGAAAGAAGGATTGGCTATGGGGTCTCTGTTATCAAGCATCCTATCAGAAATCTATCTAGCCTAAATCATTTTGAAAACAAACACATTTTTTCCCCTATCAACAAACATGTTAATAAAATACATTTTTACAGCCGTTACGTGGACGATACAATTGTTATATACAAAGGCAATACCAGACAGTTAGAAAATTTAAATAATTATTTGAATAATGCCACAAATAAATTAAAATTCACTCTGGAAATTGAACAGGACAACTCAATAAATTTCCTAGACCTCCACATAAGAAAAATAAATAATAAGCTCAAATTGTCTGTTTACAGAAAGCCCACAGCTACTGATGACACGATTCATGCCACGTCTTACCATCCTATGGCGCATAAAATGGCAGCTTATAATAGCCTAGTCCACCGGTTATTAACTATACCTATGGACAAAGCTGATTATGATATTGAGCTAAACGTCATTAAACATATTGCAGTTGTTACGGTTATGATGTCAATATCGTAGATAAGATTATTTCAAAACAAAGACGCAAAAAAGCTTCCACTGTCAGTCAAGAACCAGTACATTTTGTTTCTGTGGAATATGGGGAAAATTTACACTTCACCCTAAAAAATGAATTAAAAAAGCATAATATCACTTTAGCTAGCAAAACGTCAAACAAATTGGAACGTAAATTGAAACAGCCTGTTGATAACCAAGACTCTTATCATGGAACTGGGGTTTACAAACTAACTTGCTCTGATTGTCCCAAGCAATACATTGGTCAGACCGGGCGATCGTTCAAAACTAGGTTTAAAGAGCATATTCCCAAGGCTAGCTCCGCTCCCCAAAAATCAAAATTCAGCGAACACCTTGTGGCAAGTGGACATAATATTACTAACATGAGCTTAAAAATGGAAATTTTACATAAATGTAAGAAATCTCCCTTACTCAACACTTTGGAAGAACTTGAAATATATAATAGTTTTAAAAATAATCCTGATAACGTTCTAAATGAAAAATTAAAGTATGGATGCAACGTCTTATTTAATAGAATACATTCGATAAAAGGCAGGAGTAGAGACAGAGATAAAGACAAAGGAGTCCAAAGTACAACAGGCCATTCATCATGACATCTTCTGTCCAGCTCGACCTCTGCAGTCGTCCTTCACCTACCGGCCGGTACGCGTTGTATAGTGCACTAATAATTTTTTAAATGTTAACTTATTCGTGTTATGTGTGTGTGAATTTTAACTTTTTGACAACGAAATGTCGTTTGGTCTCGTGAAATCGGACCCGATGATGACAATTTATTTGTCGAAACCATGGTAGTCCAGGATTAGTTTGGATTTATTGTAGCTGAAGACGGAGGTACATAACCTATTTATAATTGTTCCGTTAACGTTCAGTTAGGCCACAGAAAGCTGAAAGTAACCTTCCCTCTGGATTTTACCCGTAGAAAATATAAAAACTTTTACAGTAGTGATGAGTAATTCGGTTCAGGTTCATTTTGTATCTTGGTTATTTTGACTTATGATGTTTACAAAAACCACTAAATTAGATAAATTTAATAGTACTTTTGCGTCTATTTAATTTTCTCGGTTCTCAAAACTGAGAATGATTTAGCACACTATTTTACATCCAGCACTATGTCCAAACAATTAGAGAGAGTTAAATTCTTTTCAATCTGTTTTATCTTTTTTTCTAAGGGCCAATTTCTCCAAACACGTTTAACTTAACCTTGGTTTAATTCAATGTTAAACATATGGACAGTTTTGGTTAAACTTGAGTTTAGGTTTAAACTTGCTTCAAGAAACAGGCCCTAATTCTTTTTCAATCCTAAGGTTCCTTTCAGTTTTGATAATTGGAAATCAGTTATAATTGCGGGAAGAAGAGGGGCTAATAATGACCGGTTAAAGCAAGGGTGACTATGAAAACTTATTCTGTACTCTTCAAATCTTTTTCATACCTATTTACACATGCTCTTTACCTTGCTATGAATAATTTCTATATCACTATTTTGAGACAGGGACCTCACGTTTTCTCAAGAGAAGTGAAGCATTCAACTGTGAAAGAAAATAGAAAAGCCAAAGTAGGAAACTTTATTTTATAACACCAGATATTTGACCTTGTTCATTTTTCACAGATTGCTGATCTGTATGAGGATTTCCATGTGACCAAACTTCCCCTGCTGGATCATGAAGTCAGAGGGGAAGCGCAAGTTTTAGAATTCTCGCAACATCTCGTCAAACCATTTGTTCCGCCCACACAATGATGCATTTCTTTTCTTAGCTGTGATATTGTCTTGTACAGAGGTGTTTTAATTGAATTATTGTATAAATTTATTTTTCTTTGATTTATATAGTTTTGTACTAAATCAATGATATATATTTTATTATTTACACTTTTTGGATAGTTTTTGCATGGAATATGTTTTTAATTATTTTTGATGAGCGAATTGGTATAACCTTGAAGTTTTAATTTGGAATGTATTATTTTGTTATTAAATCAAGCTTGTTATCTATTTGTAAATATATTATATTTATATGCAGAGTAATGTTTTATTAATGCCCTTGGTGTAAGTTTTATGACTATGAAATTTAATTGCAGCCCGTTTTGATCAAGCCTGCTTTATTAATTTCATGGTTACCCTAAACAGCATGTTTTAGGAATAATGTTGAAAAGACGAAAGGACCCCTTTGTTGTCTTTGTAAACTATTATCATACAGAGGATGTGTATATAAATAATCCACTGAGATAAAAGCACTATTTATTTGTTTTAATAAGTTAATCACAGCACACTTGTTTTATATTTTAATCATAAACATAATAAAATGTAAAATTTTTACAAGCCTTTTCAAAATGGACAGTCAAAAACTTGAAGAAGCTTAAAAAAAAGAATTTTTACACTGATTGTTAATCACAGTCTTTTCTTATGGATCATTTTACAGGAAAAAAACAAATACTAATATGACTATTTTCTGTCTTAAAATTAGCATATCATTTGCTTTGAATTAATCATCTGAAAAATTCCTCAGTCGCATTAGAGTTCTATTCTCTTCAGTAGAAATCAATTGATAATCTGTTACTTTTTTTCTTTAATATAAGAAATACTCAAAAGCTGGCAATTTTTAAAAATACATGTTAAAGAGATATAGTATTATTCAACATGTATTATTCATATTATTAAGGCGCGTTTACACTGGAGTTGTCAATCAAAAGTTGTAGACCTTATTTGATATCTGTGTGTAAACGCAACAGCAACTCACTAGGTTGACGACTAAATTTAAGTTGACAACAAAAATTTGGTAGACAACCAGTGTAGTGTAGACAAGCTGATGTAGGCCTATCATACGGTTACATTTCTAGTCACTTTTGATCAATAAATTTCTGATTTTTCGTTTGCGCTATGTGTTTTACCTGTAAAATATAATACTGTAGCAATTTTAAAATTATGCTTAGATGAATAGTAGTATAAACCATCGTCTCAAATCACAGAATAATTTGATAAGGAATTTGATTTAATTATGCAACATAAATATTATTCTGTTTAACTATTAGCGACTATTAGCAGAATTTTACTGTAATTATTTAAATCAAATTTGATATAAAATTTGTTAACATATTGAACGGGTGCTTTGTATTGTGTCCATGTTGAATTTTAATTATAAATAAACCATTTTACATATTTCAACTGGAGGTGAGTCTCGTCTCACTTCAGATGTGGCGTCTGGGTATAGTCCTTGACAAGTTAACGTGATGCAGAGCAGCTGACCGAAATAATCTGCTTTTTTCTCTCCTACCCCACCGATTGGCCGTAAAACCGACCCCGCCTGGAGTGATGCGTGATTAAGCTAAAGTAGGAAAATGTTAAAGGTTTTATTTGTAATATTAAAGCTATGCTCTACAGCTGCACTTCATGGTCAGACGGGCGGTACGACAATTTTCAAAAGTCTTTAACATTGAACCTCACAAGAGTGCACGCACTAGGGTGGTACGGCACAGAACGGAGACTCCTGGATTATCTGCACCTTCCATTGTTTTGCAAAAGATTCGGGAGAAAGAATCTCAGTACATTTCCGAGCTGCTATGCTAGCCGTAACGGCTGTGACGTCTACATTGAGCGCGCCCTCCAGGAAGGGCAGCACGGCTTTTTCATTGTTCTACCGAACTCGCAATGGCAAGTTTAGTTGTTAAAACAACTTAACAAGGATAGGTGTATTAAAGTCAATAGTTCTAGTGTATAATAAGTTGAACATTATGAGACATCCCCAGTGCATTGATTGTCGAAAATATGATAATTTTAAAAATATGGTTTTTATCTTATTCTTTTTTTATTTTTATTTTTAAAATGAAACTTATCACCACATAATTCCTCAGCCAAGTGCATATTATTTAACCGACTCTCCTCAAATACTGATCTCTTTTGACGGAAGGTGCGAATGTCCGGGATGGCGGAACGCCGGATGTCCGCTAGTGCTTGTACCCCCTCTAAAAGCTGCGGGCCGTGCCGTACCACCCATCCCTGCCGTGCGGCCAAGTGCACGGCATAGCTTACTTCATAATTTTTTTTAGCAGTGTATAGAGCCAATTACTTCGGTCCTCTGGTTCTGCCCATCATTAATTTGCAGCGGACTAGAGTAGTGGCCTAGATGCTAGAAGAGCGGCATCCGCTCAACACTCGCTTTAAAATAAATCAGCATAAAGTTTAAAAAATATAAACATAAATAATAAACAAAATCAACCTTTGGTTGTCAACTCTGGTGTAAACGCGCATTTATTTGGCCAACAACTCTGATATATTTTGTTTTCAACTCAGGTAGTTGACCACAGTTGTCGCCTAAAATTGTTGACTTTTGGTTGACCACTCCAGTGTAAACGCGCCTTTAGCTTGCAGAATCTGCAACAATTACAAGAAAAATAATTAGATTCAGTAATAATTCACATCTTCAGAGATACAGTAAAATGGGGTTAATATAAAAACTTTTCTACCTTATGACTCCCGTATTTACTTTATTTTTCAAGTTTATATTTTCAAAGCTAGTTCATTTTTCCCGTCTTGGTCTCCTCTACACAAACCACTTATCAACCATTTTTTTTCTTTTTTAATAAATGAAGCAATGAACAGAAAAAATTAAATATGACTGTATCTTTCACCTTACAGTTTGGGATGAATATAAACACTTGGCTAAATAAATTATTTTTGCTTTTCTCCAGTCAACAGGGTCAACAGAAGAAATCCAATGCGTGCCTATCATTCACATTCTTGTAAAACACCCCACTTTGGCAAAAAAATTATTCTAGAACATTTCCAAATTTATGCAAAAGCTCGCATAATACATAATTGTCAACTTAAATACCATGCTTAAATCTTATAGGCCTACTCTAAAACAAGCTCCGTTTGTACGGGCAAAGTTTTTTTTTTGCTCCAAGGACTTTTTATTTTTTGACTGAATATGGGGGTTTTGGCCACCAGAAATCGATTGGAAATCCAGCGCTGACCGGACTTTCGGTCCCATGTCTGGGAAAAATCCGGTTTTTGCGCTAGAACCCTTCAAAGTTCCCAGGTTATCCTTATGGAGGTTTTTAAATTGAACAAAAATCAGTAGATAACTGTAGATAAAACCAATGTGTATATAATCTTCTTAAAAATTAAGAGGGCGAGTGAGCGGAGCGAACGAGCTTTGCGTGAGAACGAAAGTAATATTTTACCGAGCTTAAGCTCGGTCCCCTGGTACTAGGAACAAAACTATAGGTGCTGGTTGAAATGAAAAAACCTAATAAAAAAAGTAGTTCGTAGAAATAGTGCTGATATTGACCATGGTTTTGCAAAATCATGACTTACACAAACTTTAAAAATAATCAATTGTTTATTCTTTAGACAGTAAATTGAGGTTCTTGTATAAAGAAAAACACTTAAGGAAATAAATAAAAAAAATTTTTTTAAAGATACATCAAAATGTCATAGAAAATAACCAAAACCATACATGCGATGTTAAAATTTGAATAATAGTAGGGACATAGCTTAAATCTTGATTAAGATTCAAGTCAGATGGATCTTCCTAAAAATAAACTAGTCTCTCAAAAGATCCATCCCTAAAAAATAAAGTGTTTCTATTGACGCTGGTTTTGCAAAATCATGACTTACTTTAAAAAATAATAAGGTAAAAATATATCGTTTATAATTAGGCTAAAAACTACTTCAGTAGTTGTTTGTAAGATAGCTCATACTATATAAAAATGGTTATCACATTACTAGGTATATCTAATACCAGTTTATACTATAGAAGTTTTGGAGAGAATATTTTTCAACAAAAAATTTGTTGACACACAAATAATTATAAAACAACCAGAAATAGTCATACTAACATGCCAAAAATAGGTTTCTCAGGTAGACAATTCACTGTTCTAATGGGGAAAAACTCTCTAATATATTTTTTTCATCATAAGCCGAGCAAGGAAAATTTTCATTATTCATTGAAGTTTTGTTTCTATTCACCCCATTTTACGGTAACAATAACGTAAAATTAATTAATGATTTTTTTATGAATCATATTTAATTTAAAAAAAATCTAATTAATTATTACAGCAGAAGTCTGATATTATTTGATGTCCGGTTATCCGAGCAATCAGGTTAACCGAGGCAAATTTCAAAATTAAAATTAAGATAAGTAGAAGATATTTTACAAAGCTAGGGAATATTGTTACAGTAAGAATGTAGAATCTATGTTAAATTAATCACGATACTGATAAATGAAGAGATTGTAGAAAATGACTACCTATTTTTCGGTCTACAGTAGTTTAAGTCTACTCTTACTGGCAGTCGAGGTTTTTTAGTTTTTTACTGCAGTTTCCAACTCTCATCTCAGTCTACCGGGAGCTTGGCCAGTGCACTCAAGTTTTAGTGCCATGTTTAATATAAGTCAGTTCTACATATTTCGTTTTAAAAAGATGAGTGGTGTACGTAAAAGTGTTGTGATATTTTTGGTAAAAAAAAAAACAACACATGTTTTTTGGTTTTAAACAAATTTTAAAAATTGAATTTGGAGTGAATTATAAAAAAATAATACTAGATTAGGAAACAAAACTTAGTTTAGGTTAAGGAGAAAGTATAGAGCAGATGGCAGTTTAAGACTTATAAAACAAGATTGTTTGTAATATGAAAAATGTAGTATTTTATCGTTTAATAATTAATTTTTCTGTGTTAGTAAATTGAGTTTTTTACTTTAAATATGTTTTAAGATAAATGTTCATTCCTTTTATCACCCGAGTTTTACATTATCCCAGGTACCAGTAGTTCCAACCAGTTTAGCTAGGATACTTGTCGAAACTTCTACTGTATCATAGTTTTAACTAGTGTAATTTTAGAAAGAGATTAATAAAATTATTAGTTAGTTTTGTTTTCATTTTATATGTCAGGTAGGTAAAATAACAAAATTTTTTGAAACAACACAGTATGTACTCTTAGCAGATTCATGCTACTCATGTATTAGAAAGGATTAAACTTATGCGAGTAGACTTACAAACTTACAACAGTAATTATTTTTTAGGATTAACACACCCAGGAATTTGGTGGCCATAAACACGAATGCTAACAAAGCTTCATTCAAAACCACTCCGAATTCATTCAGAATTGTTCACCAAAATGTCCAGGGTATAATACCAAAGCTAGGTTCGTTGGAAATATTTATTGATTTAGTTTCCCCCAGTGTAATATGTTTGTCGGAGCACTTTCTCAATTCGACTAGGAGCTATCCACATTTTCTTTGCCAGGGTACATCACAGCGGCTGGTTTTTGCCGCTCCAATATCAGTAAAGGTGGAGTCTGCATCCTCATTAAGGACAGCATAGCCTTCAATGTTGTTAATGTTAGTGACTTCGTTGTTGAGGGGTTTTGTGAAATGGCAGCCCTTACCTTTGACCTAGAAGGTGTTTCTTATCTTCTTATTGCTGTATATAGACCTCCTAATTCCTCGACTAAATGTATAGATGATTTCATTGAAAATATCCAAGGATGTCTTTCAAGGCATGCTAAACCCAAACATAGAACTATTGTTTTAGGAGACTTCAATGTAGATCTATCCTATTCTGATAATTCATCACAGAAGTTGACCGAGTTATTATTGTCTTACGGTCTACGTCAAACAGTAAATTCTTACACCAGAGAGCTTTTGGGTTCCAAAACACTTATTGATCATGTTTATTGCAACATCAGTCGATCAATCATGAGTACTGATGTAGTCATCACGGGTATATCAGACCATCATGCTCAAATATCAGATATATTGATGTCATCTCCTATATCAAATTTGTTTCCCAGGTATAGATTCAAAAGAGTTTTCACTGACACCAATATTCATACTTTCATGATATATCTTAAACAAGAAACATGGAATGATGTGTACTCTGCTGTTGAATTGGATAGTAAGTTCTCTTGTTTTTTAACTATAGTGCAGCACTATTTTGAACTCGCTTTTCCGTCAAAGAAATCAAAAATCAATTCAAGGCAGTATTATACGAAAGTCAAACTTGACGCTACCCTTATTAAGCTTCGAGAAAACATGCTTGAGATGTATTTTGCATCGAGAAACTTACAGTCCAATGATCCATTAAGGCAATTATATCTTGATTTGAAGAGGAAATACAGGGCTGCTATTAAATCTTCTAAGGCAAAGAATGTTTTGAACCATCTTGAAACGGAAGGCAATAAACAAAAAGCTATATGGAATGTGGTTAATGAGACTATCCCAAACAAGAGTGCCAGGCCTTTCAAACAGATAACTGTTGAAAATGATTTTGGTAATCTTGTTTGTGATCCCAAAGAGGTTGTTGATTCATTTAATACTTTTTTCTCGAGTATTTACTCAAAACGTTATGGATCAAAAGATCCCGATGCATTGTCTACCTGTCAGAGACTTAAAAGGTTAGCCCCATCACTTTTCTTGTACCCAACGGATGAGAGAGAAGTCTTCAATATTATACAATCCCTCAAAACAAGTGACTCTTCTGGACCTGATGGGATTTCTTCAAGAATTCTAAAAAAGGTTGTGGAGTTCATTGTTCATCCGCTATGTCACCTAATTAATGTTTCTTTTGAAAAAGGAGGTTTCCCGGAATGTCTGAAATCATGTATAGTAAAACCATTATTTAAGAAAGGCGATGCCTTAAAAAAGGACAACTATAGACCGATTTCTATTACATCCACTTTTTTGAAGATCCTTGAAAAGATCTTTCTCAACCGCCTTTATTCTTTTTTGTCTTCTCATGATGACCTCTTTTCAAAACAGTTTGGCTTTAGGAAAAACACCTCCACAGTCGATGCCCTTTATAGTTTCATTCACAGTATTTCTACAGCCTTAGATGATCATAAACACTCATTTGGGATATTTTTCGACCTAAGTAAGGCATTCGACATGGTGAATCACACATTGTTACTGGAAAAATTGAAATATTTTGGAATTAGGGGCAAAGCTTTCAATTGGATCTCGTCTTTTCTTCAAGGAAGAAAACAAGTGGTTGAAATATCTTTCATGAATGAAAATGGTTTCTTAAGTAATCAAAAATCAGAACCGGTTGTCATTACTGCTGGAGTTCCTCAGGGCACGGTTCTTGGACCTATCCTTTTTCTTCTTTTTGTGAATGATATGCCTCAAAATATCCCCTCCTCAAATCTTTGCTTATTTGCAGATGACACCTCTTTGAGTGTTACTGACGAATCTCGTGAGAATCTGGAACTAAAAACTTTTCTTCAATGCAGTCTTCTGCTACAGTGGTTACAGGAAAATAACCTAACCGTCAATACAGGAAAAACCAACTTTATAGACTTCCGCCTACGTAATTCCGATGATACGTCAATTATTCCAGTTGGTGAGGATGATATAGAATCCTGTTCCTCTATGAATTTCTTAGGTATTATCATTGATTCACGTCTAAGCTTTGTGGAGCATATCAATAAAGTATCAAATAAAATTAATAGCGCCATATTTATTCTTAGAAGATTATCAGATTGGTTAAGTAGGGAAATTCTAATGACTGCTTATTACTCATGTCTTTATCCACATATGTGCTACGGTGTGGCAATATGGGGATCGGAAAAAGTCAAAGTCAGAAAGATCTTTTCTCTTCAGAAAAAAGCTTTGAGGCTCATTTTTAAAATACCCATGCAAGAATCCTGTAGGGGTATATTTTCATCTAACAACATTCTCACTTTTCCTTGTATTTACATATTAGAATGCATCACTTTCTTCTTCAAAAACAAACACTTATTTCCTGTCCGCACAAACACTAACCGATATAATTTTCGCAATAGAAATCTCATACAAATTCCCCACCATAACACAACTTGCTTTGAAAATCAGACATTTTTTTCTTCAATAAAACTTTTCAATGCCCTTCCACACAATCTGAAAACCACCACAAATATTAAATTCTTCAGAAGAGACCTAAAAAAATTCTTAATTGCTAAGGAGTTTTATAGTGTTAGTGATTTTTACAAATTTAAAGAAAATGTTTAGTTGAGAGATTACCATATTTTTTGTTTCGTTTTATTTATGTAAGTTGACTAAAATTGTAATGACTATTGTCCATGCTGTAAAAAGTCGATGACAATAAAGTTTCTTGATTCTTGATTCTAGAAAAG